>JAQGBT010000039.1:0-116143 GCA_034698585.1 Disparrhopalites patrizii
TATATATAATTATATATATATCTTATATAATTATATATATATATATATATATATATATAATGTATCTCCCATCGATAGAGATTTGATATGGCTGTAGTCCTAAATGATTTATTGCATTCATATTACTGGTAGCATTTTTTTTGTTTCGTCCTTCAAAGGAACCTCTTGGAGTCCATCGATACTGGTTCGAGAACGTGGGATTCGGGAGGCAGTACGGAGTGCGGATCACCTCAAGGAGTGCGGCTTGGGACGGGGATGAAAGCACTCATGCCAAACTTCATTTTGTTACGCCCACTTGCCTCCAAGTACACCATTATCGCTTCGACAAATGCGGTAAAGTCCCAACATTTCTCTGCTCATCTTTTACTCATTGTCACTCATTTTTAATACAAAATTCTTCTGAATTATTTATACGCCTTCTGGATCATTAACATGCATGTGGGTGCCTGAACTTGCCGTGTACTGCATATTGCATCATAAAAACATATTTGCGGAAGCTACCAAAATGTTTCCGTGGTGATAGTTCCATGGCTGTCCTTCCACAATATCCGCATGATCCCCCACGTTTATTATTTTAAGCAAGCTGTAAGTAAAACACGTGTTAGAAGTGTGAGAAAACGCCATGCACTACCAATGGGCATGTATGTATGTATATGTATACACACGTTATTAAACTATTAAATGCAAACCAAAAATGTATGAGTGGGGTTGAGAGCAACTTCTGAGGAAGAACTAACATTTGACAACATATTTTCCCCTTTAATACATACTTACAATTCACTTGTCAACTTACTGCAAAAGTCAGCGTTGAACACGTCAAGGACTTGTATGGCTGCAGAAGTTGTTTAAAATTAAAACCGAATAATGCTCTCTTCAGTGCACTTTGCTTTCCCTTGTTATTATGCAATGCATACTAAACGGTGGAAGTCCCTTGAATGAGCAAAAGCAAAGGGTTGTAACCGAAAGCTTCCTACAATTAGATAATTCCGTTGACATTAGTGACATGTTCCACGTGAATGGCTGAATTTTTTAAACGAATCAAATAATTCGATTCAAGACGTAAATCGGATCATAAAATTTAACTGAAATTCGATTTATTCTATCCATCATTTAATACAAAATTTTTGGATATTCTTCCGAAGCAGAGCAATAACCATTAGAATATGGTAGCAAATGTAAATCAGCGGTAAATATTATATCACGGTTACTTGCATTCAATTGAAGTGGCAAACTATAAGATTTCGTTATATGCATAACATTTGCAAAAAGTGAAAAAATGTGTCACAATAATATATATTTTTGAATCGTTTGAATCATGATTCGATTCAATCCATGGGCTTGAATCGAACCGACTCGAATTTGCATAGTGAATCGGATCGAATTGCGAATTTCAATCCGATTCGGGCTTCGAAACTAATCGAACTAAAAATTTTGGATCAAATCGGATCGTTACCATCTCTAGCTAGGTACAACTTACAATTTTAAGTTAAGCCTGAAGATGACTAACAAACAAACAACTAATGATATATGTATATGGGATTTAATGGTGCAAATAGAGCCCCCTCCACCAAGGAATTTGACTTCGATCGTGACGTTGATGGAGCCTGGGAGCGCACCGGAAATCCTCTCCTCGCCCTCCTCTTCATCCTCATCGGGCCATACATCCTCATGGAGCAAGGTGGTTCCTTCCCCTCCACCGAAGCGTTTCTCCCTCCACTTGTCTTGGCTTGCCCCGGTGCATGCGAGTGAAGAGAATCCGATCAGAAACTATGTGGTCACAATCTCCTCATATCCCCTCAATCTCCCCTCTCTCGCATCTGCCTCCGTCGACTTTCACAAGGAGACCGTGAATCCTTTGGAATTCGCCCCGGAGTGGCAGCCCAGATATTTACCCGGAGTGAGTGCGCCATTAAAATGGGACTTTCACTCATTAGAAACGACTTATTTAGGTTGATTACGGCATGTGCAAGTTATATGCCGCTACAACTCCTTTCACGTGTTGTACTACTGGCGTCGTAACTACCTCTGATAGTTGCCTGATCACTACTCTCTATTCATAGTTCGTTGATGATTTAAAATGTAGTTTCATGTATTGAGAATCCCTGCTGCTTTCTTGTTGGTAACGAGCATTTCTGAAATTTTGACCTTGGCTAGAATGTGACGGAGCTGCGAATCGACGGCTTGCCGCCGAGTCTGGAGCTCCAGGTGAGCGTGTCAGCCCTGGCGGAAAAAGGCTCCTCTTCACCAGTCACTACGACCGTCAGCACGAAATTGAGTGAGTAGAAAAAGTCACTTCTGATACGCCCTTTCACAGCATCCATTTAATTTGACCTCCACGTGTATGCTTACGTAAAACGGTCATAATTGAAGGAAATACCACCTATACACCACCTAGATATCCCGAGTTTTGACAGCCAAAGTTGGGCAGAGAGGATAAAAATGTAGGAATAATGCTGTAAAATGTAGTAATGATTTGTTGTGGGAAGCAGTTGCAGAAATACCCCCCGTCATCTTGGAGCGTCATTGGATTTATGTCTCCATCCCCATCGCCGCCATCTTGTCTGCCTTCATCTGCTGTCATTTTGCTCGGTATCTCTGTCACAAGAGGAAAATTAAGGCCGCTCGCAATTCTTACTTCAAGGTTCGTGCTCCATTTTTCCTTTCACTTTTTCCTTTCCTTTCTCACTTTTTCCTCGCGAAACTAGGTATACCTTGCTAAAGTGTTTGTATAGGTGTTTACATAACAGTCGGTGCAAGCAAGCTTTCTCGAAAGAAAATGCACAGGGGGATTGGTCTGATTAAAAGTGTGTGTGTATGCGTTGTATGCACAAGTGGAAGTACACATTTCTTGTATTTGTTTTGCGTATATTGCACAGTCGATGGAAGAACGGGATGGGAATGACTGGTCCATTGTCCCATTGAATGACGACGAGGCCCCTTGGACCATGCTAAACGAGAACTTGCCGAAAGAGAAATGGGACATTGGCTCTCAGAACGTCCAGATCGGAGACATCATCGGTCAAGGGGCATTCGGGGTGGTGAGGAGGGCCACAATACTGAGACCAAAATTTCTTGAACTCCAACAAAAACTTCATTCCAGATCTGGAGCAGTTGTCATCTCCAACTTGGATGGCGCTGAGGAAGACGAGGAAGAGGAAGTTTACGAGACGGTGGCTGTGAAAATGTTAAAAGGTCTGAGCTTTCTGCCATTATAAATAAGTTTCACATAGTTTCTACATTGAATTTTACAAGGAACGTATTCCTGACAGACACAGGATAAATGTTGGTATTTTATTAGCGGTGTCAAAATTTTTGGTCCAATTATTTGTGAGTACGCAATCTGTTCTTGGACGTGCACGTCGTTCGCACCAAAGTACTGCTCCTTCGGCACATTTTATTTCACGCTCTTGCGCCCCCTAAACAATAATGTCATAAATTCAAATCATGTCCTTGGCCAAACGAACCCTTTATAACCCGGCCGCCTTCTCGAACCGACGAAAAACCCATGCCTGACAATATAATGAAACATAAAATAAATATAACCTTTCTGCAATTTTCAGTACTGGCAGACAGTGATTTGTCCAGGTCTTAATATGATCTGATCTAATAAGCACTGCCATTACCTGGTAGTGGGGACAAACATCAAAGGTTATTTATTAAGACAAAACGTCAGGAAACAAAACTCTGACGAAGGTGAGAGGCTAGGATAGCTGAAAAAAGAAATAAAGGAAATCAGAAGATTCAAAAAATCTTGTAGGCATACAGTAAGTCGCTACATTTTATTATAACTGTAAATTTGTAGTTATTATCTCCTATCTGTCACCCTGCAGTCCCCTGGGCTGACGTAATCCACCGGCTATCCGGATGTAAAAAGAGCATAAAAAATGGAGAGGGATGAAAGAAGGAACATCACGAAAGAAACTTGTTTGGTCTTGCCAAGTTTATGTGATGTTAGGGGAGGAAGAACACTACGAATGAAATCTGGGGAATAACAAAAATTTATTGCTGTCTAAACAGAAATGTCTTTTGCCTCTTAAGGACATGCTTAGGATATGTACAACATAAGTTTGTATAAGCAGATATATAGAAAATTATACGTATATTGTGTATATGCATAATATAACGTGATTCTAAAGTATTTTCTCTCCCAGTAATTTGTCAGGCGAATATAATGTCACGAAATTCTTATCCAGAGCAAGTCAGCGCTGTATGAGGAAATTGCATATTCATTCTAGAGCTCTGGATTAAGATGATATGGAAATGTTGAGAATGCAAATTTTACGTGTGTAAGATCCACCATAAACCCAATATCAAATTTTTTTTAAACATAAAAATAGTTTTGGCATGTCAGGTTTTCTACAAAATGAAGTCATGATTTTCTGCGTTGGCTGCAATTCTGTGTCTGTACAAGACTTTATCCGTATGTCGCACAGATAATCCACGGACACGCCTAATATTTGCCTTGTCTAAGCTCAGATTTCTCTCAGTATATCTTGATCGAATTGAATTATAAAACATGCATTCGTTGAATTTACTTCTTCAATGTCTACTGTAGACAACGAAGTACCGAAAAATTGGTGACAGGTTGATTTTATTCCAAAAACTTTAGCTCTGTCGTAGCGCGTAAACATCTCCGAAAATGCGACGCCCCTCGTGCCGGTCTGATCCCAAACACCACCACGTTTGTGTAATTTATGAAAGTGAAGTTTTAATGAGGACAAAAAGTAGCAACATTGTAAAAAATAGGAGGGGAGGCAACTGGTTTGATTCGACAGGTAAATGAGGCCTGTGGTACCAGAATTCTCAGAAAACCCAAGCATATTTTAATCATGGGCGTACCAACTCCCAGGAAATTTGTTGATGCCGCGGGAGCACCTCCTGATCATATTTCACATGGTTTGTGGGAGATGAACTTTAGAGAAAATACAATTATAGTCCAAGTTAATAAATATAGAACGAAACTTTTAATTGTCCTGATTGAATAAACATTTTCCCTCACCTGAGTTGTTCACAGATTGTTGCTAAGCAATGTGGGGGAAAGTGGTGCGTACAAAAGCAATCAATTGATTAATTAATTTTTGAAGATTTTTGAAGATAAACCAGTAAATAATGCTTGTGTCTTTGTCTCTTAAAGTCTCAGCAACTATATCTGACCGAGATGAGCTCATCAAGGAGGTGGTGACCATGCAGAATCTCGGCTTTCACCCTCAGATTGTGAGCTTGTTGGGAGCTTGCACTCACGGCCGTTCGCTTTGTTTGGTACTTGAATTTTGTCCTGGAGGAGATCTTCTCACTTTCATTCGTACGGTGAGTTCCCTGGCCTTGTTTTTCATATCTTATTATATTCTTACATACTCTGGAATACAAATAGGCTATTCGGATAGGCTTTCGAATTAAAGTGGCATGGAGGTATTGCAAACTCTCTCGCTATCAAATAGTAATATTGCATTCTCTACTGCTGTCCTTACACTGTGGACTCACAGAAGGCCTGCAAGAGATTATAGATATTTCACACGATTACGTGGGATATTTTCCCTATAGGTGCGAGAGGAATGTTGGCCGATGCTAAATCTGGGGGGCGAACGTCGTTTGAGCTCCAGAAGGGAGTCGCCATTATCAAGCGTGACCAATCAAGAGAGCAACAGTAGTTCGCAAATCAGCTACGCGGACATCAACAACTTCTCCGAGTATTCTTCTGCATCCATCAGTGAGTTTTCCCTGATCTTTGCTTACACACACTCGGACATAACCTATGTTAACTGGAAATTGTTCCCTGGAAATGCAGATAATGAGTACATGCGGATGTCAGATTCACTGACTCGGAGACGGAGCGGCAGTTCCACATCCGAAACGCCATCCTTCCAAAACAACAACAGCGGCAAGGGAGAAAAGGACTCTCGTCCAATTACCGAGTTGGATGTTCTCTCTTATGCTCGTCAAATTGCACTTGGAATGGTATGAAAAATGCAATCTTTTTTCGTTTCATGCATTACAGATATATCAGGGCTGTATCTGCAATAACCTTCGGATTCATACATCATACACGATTATATGGGCCTTCGCCAATGTGAGAGCGGAGGTTGCAACCAAAGAGTAATTCTGCCATGCCTGCCATTGACAAGTGACAACACTGACGAAAACAAACAATTGCCTCTTTTTGCTTCCTCTTTGCTCTCGCTGGGGAACACAAGTGATTTTGGAGGAAGTAAAAGATCCTCATTATCTCATTCACTTACCTGTTGTTGTTGTCATGTTCATGGTTAGAAGGAACGGACGCAGCTCATAATTCAAGAATTTTTCACAGGACATCCTGTAAACAATCCCAACGTATAAATAACAATACAGCACCACAATCTACAAGATGCAGGCTCCTAATCCCCTTATTACGACGAGGAAATGGATAAACGAATGCATGTGAGCATATTGAATGGCTCCATCTGATACGGAAAACGTGTATTCAGTTTTCTTCATTGCAATATTCATCTAGTGGAGCATCATAGCTAATTGTCCTCCGGGGTTATGTTAAACTTATGACGATTTCTCCACGCCAAGTTCAAATTTCAGAATGTTTTATTAAATCGATGCTTCTGTCTGCCTGCAGTGGTCAAAATAAATTTGTTCAACGTGTTTCTCGCGTATAAAATGGCGAGGCAGGCAAAAATATTTCTCAGTGGAGGTTGTTTTGACAAAATAAGTAAACTAGGAATTCTACCAATAGACTTAGAAAGGCTCGACAGGTTTACTCAATATGAAAGACTCATAGACAAAACCATTCGAATTGTTTTTTGAAAAATAAAATTATGCTAAAAAACATGCTTGTCCGGTTTTGCTCGGCTGTGAAAACATAAATTGTTTGTCCCTAAATATTAAATCAAAAAATCTATTTTTAAACTGTTTTTGAAAAAATCGTCATAACTTGGCTAATCTTGGCCGGATCTAGATTGATTAATTATTTCTAGATCTGCAATAAAAATGTTCACTAGATATGTACTACTTTTTCTCTGCAGCATGCCTACATCTTAGTACCACGTGGTATATACTATTTCTTGACGCCCTATGTATAGATATTATATTTTTGTCGTGTTTGAGGCACATTTATAAGGCAATGGACCAGAATCAATTGTTCATGAAGGGTGCGCAAATATGTCAATCAAACGTCATTTCAATACGATAGAGGACCATTGCTATGTACATATTATGAGTATGCATGTACATATTGCCATTACGTTTCCCTCTAGAAATGTTGTGAGTTTCCCTCTAGAAATGTTGTGAAAATCAGTTTTCGTCCACTGGAACTTTTCATGTATGGAATTAATGCTGTCGGCATAATAGACAAAAACAATTATTCACAGTCCTTGCAAACATATTCCACGCATATATTTCCACGCGAGGAAAAAACAATTTGGAGGAGTAGTCAAACGGGAAATAGAATAGAAATCGTGGAGACATTCCTCCAGCCATTCAAGGAACATTCATGCAATTAAATTGGAAATGTTTGTGGTATGAGGGAGCAAAATTTAATCTGGGGGATTGGTTGGCTTATGAGCGCAGGGCTACCTGGAGAGGAACCACGTTGTGCACCGAGACTTGGCCTGTCGAAACATCTTAGTCATGGGCGACCACAAGCAGGTCAAGATTTCAGATTTCGGGTTGAGTCGGGATATTTACACGTGGAATGTCTATCATCAGTCGGGCAATACCAAATTGCCCGTCAAATGGATGGCCATTGAGTCCATCTTCTCTCACATTTACTCCTCCAAATCCGACGTGTGAGTCCTGCTTCATTCTGTGTGCAAAATAGTTTGGGTTTACTTTATACACGTTTGTCAATTACAAATTACAACAATTCTTGTATTTTCCCCGACGTCAGATGGTCCTACGGCATACTTTTGTACGAGCTAGTGACTCTGGGAGGAAATCCTTACCCTGCCATTGGCAACAGCGAGCTCTTTCATTTACTCAAGACTGGCTACAGGATGGAGAGGCCGGAGAATTGTTCCGAGGAATTGTAAGTCCGATTTTGTAATATTCCCCGAGAATGTATCCAAATATTATTATTTAATTCGTGTCCGACATTATTTTAAAATAATTGTTATATTCATACAATCAATTGAGTACTTCAAATAACTGTCCAGATATGCTCTGATGCGGAAATGCTGGAGAACATCGCCCTGTGACCGACCTAATTTCACGGAACTTCGTCATCACCTTGAAACTATGATGGAGGCCTCTGAACCCGACATGTACTTGTCTCTCCAGACGGACATTCCCTCTGACTATTTTAGCATGAGGGCAAAGTAGAATTTGTACACTGTAATTCCTTCCGCATTTCTCATATTTAATAATGACAAAAAAAAATTATTGATCAATCAGTCGCCTGGCCTGTTATACAATTCAAAAATACTCGTGTAATGAATGTATTTTTTTCTTAGTACACAGTCGTAGTTTGGATGCGCATTATTCATATTTATTTTAATTATTTAATCGACCATTTAATGTTTACCTGCATACGGTAATAATTTGTGAAGATACTTCACACGTTCACCAATCATCCGTCACCCCCCGATGGATACACAATGATTGAATGGAGCTTTACTTGAGTTTATTTATTTCAGCCAAGTTCTGAGCAGTATCCATTTTCAGCATTTGTATATTTTTAATACAAATAAATATGTACATTTGTACATACATACGTCGAAATATTTGTACAATGCTGCTCTGATTGTAAATTGTAACTGATGTACCTCCAATTTGCCTGGATTAATCTGATATACCTGTACATTTATACTTTGTGTCTAGATTCTAGATACAAACCTGAGATGGCACACTTAATGCATGTGCAGTTTCGGAGCAGCCTTTTCTATATAAGCTTTTGTAGGTTGTAGGCCAAATGCCAAATTGAAGACGCGTGGTACATCCAGAAATTAGAACTTTACCAGAAATTACCCAACCCTTTCTCTGGAGGCTGTGAAAACTCTCGTACAAATATTTAACATAAATACATGAATATTTACTCGTCAAATCGAGATATTACACGAACAAATATAAAATTATATTAACTTACACTTAAGGATTAAATGTTGTAGACGAGATATTGAGTCAGTGCTGCAATGAATTTAATACAAAACATTTGCTATTGAAAACTATTACTATCCAGATGTACAAGAACCATCCTGTCGATGTACAATATGTATTGTAATTAACTGATATTTAAGTGAGCTCCAACTTAGGCGTAGATTATAGATATAGTCAAAATAATGTATTTTTTTTTATTGGTTAACTGTTCCTGTTTTCCAATAAATTGTTTGCAGGCATGAAATTGTAAAATCTTATATTCACAATGTGCGTGAATAATGAGTGGCGAAAAATGCGCCTGGGTATATAGTGTTGTATTGCTGGTTAACACCTGTCGACCTGTCTGTTTACTCATATTTGCCTTCGTAGGTAACACCAATTATAGCATAAAACGATTTGTGTGTGTTTCAAAAGAACCAGAAAATAAAGTTATTTAATGAAAGTTTTCCTGTCATTAAATGGATAAACTACACGTGATTGTTGCTGAATACAAACAAAAATAGATGCAGTACACATTCCGACAGGAAAAATGTACATTTACATATACATATATTTTTATTTTTTATAATATTATTATTCCGCATAGCTATTTATTTCCACTTCTCCTTATCTTCCGACACGTCATCAATTTATAAAAGCTATAAATCAGTAATTTTTGGGTTGCAACGTACAATGACAACCTCAAGTTGATGAAATGAAATTATGACAAATCAATGCACCTTACTAGGTGTATCTGCGCCTTTGTTATCCTCCTCCTGATTGCAAACGTAAACACCAGACAAAGGAAAGCAAGACAAAGAATAACCATATACACTTCGGGATACAATTGTAAATATATACTTTATTAAATTTTTAATATTTCAGTCCCATGCAATGGTGAGACTGCATGAGGGTTAAAAAATATGTGTCCAATGACTTGGAATGGAACTAGCTGTATATTGGGAGGCTCATCCAAATGCTTGCTTCATCAACTCTTCTATTTCTTTTAAGTGATTGACTTTAGTTCCAGTAGCCGTACTCGCACTCGGAGGACGTCCAGCGTAACGGACTTTGGTCTTGAACAAATTCTCCAGACGAGGTTGGACATAAAACCAGGCGCCACTATTCTTATGCTCTTCTTGGACCCACAACAACTCCGTCGCGGACACCCTGTAGCCATAAGTGCGTCAAACGATCTTATTACATCCTTGTACGAATAACTTGTTAAGGCCCTTTTATTATAACTTAAATGACGCACTTTTCCGCGGCTTCTTTTAATTCTTTGTAAGGGAAAGGAGTAAGTTGTTCCACGCGTACAAGCGCCACGTCCTTCTGAAGGCCGCGCTTTTCCCTTTCACTTAATAGTTCATAATAAACTTTCCCTGAACAGAACAATAACTTCTTGAAGTTCCCTGAATTACTCTCCGGAATCACAGGTAGGAAATTCGTCTCCGGAAGGAAATCGTCGAAGCTAGATCTGGCATCAGGAAGGCGGAGTAAAGACTTCGGGGTCATCATAATCAAAGGCTTTCGGAATGGCAAGCAAACTTGACGGCGCATAATGTGAAAGTAATTAGCGGGCGTGGTGCAGTTTGCAACCTGCATTAAATGTACAATATGCGTATGTATAACTTCGTACGTTAGTTATTTCCCGGTTTTTTCTTATCAATTTTTGTTCACGATGATTGCGTTTTAAATAGGTAGACTCCGTAGGCTTACTATCCAATTAGTTTTATTGAGCTGTTCCATATTCGTATTTTCGTTGAGGGTCGGTATCTCATCCGGATCATCATCCGAAAGTTGGAGAAAGCGCTCCAATCTAGCCGAAGAATGCTCCGGACCCATTCCCTCCATCGCGTGAGGTAGGAGCATCACCAAACCTATATACATCAGCAATTAACTAATTAATCAACAGCAGAAGGACAATCGTTCAAGTAAAATGTTTGAATGGAATATAGTTAAACTCATTCGAACCTATCTGTCTCACCCACTTCGATTCTCCAGAGCAGATGAACTGGTCTATGATGCACTGAGCTGTGTTATTGAAATCCCCGAATTGCGCTTCCCAAATAACCAAAGACATTGGATTTACCATTGAATAGCCCAATTCAAATCCTAGAACATAAAATTCATTGCGATAACTTTGTTTAATATGGTATGTATGCATATTTGTATATTTATATTATACATAGATACTACAGAATATTTCAACCAACCTAAAACTGCGTATTCGCTAAGACTTGAATTGCACACGTTGTAGGTTGCTTGATCCGGGTAAATATCGCTGAGGACATTATACAACTTTTCGTCCACGTTTTGGTCATGGAGAATGTGGTGACGGTGCGAAAAGGTCCCTCTCTCGGAATCCTGCAATGGCATTCACAACCCACCAACATGGGAGCACTCGAAAAGAGAATTTCGAAAGTTGTTCAGTTGCAAACTGCTATGATACTAAATAATCTCGGCCTTTCAATGGAAACATTCTCGGTTTTACCTGGCCTGACAGTCGGACATGAACGCCTTCTTTGACTAAGGAGCCAAAGGTAAGAGCTTCTCCCAGAGCCCAGTCTGCCACGCGATTATTAACAAAGTCCATGCGAGCTTTCAAAATCCTTCCTATTCCTCTGTGGATCTCGAAGTCTTTCGGAGGAGTAGCGAAGTGTGTCCCGATGTGCTTGAGAGTGGCCTCGTCCACACCCGTGGGGCGGAGTAGGCTCAAGAAATCCTTGCTTTTCTTCCCTTTGAAGAAGCCCTTCCACGGTGAATCAATCCAATCCTTGTACTTGACCTGTGTCACACCCTGCGCTTTTTCAAATGCTTCATCCAGGATCCTTTCGTACGTGGCCTTGCGCTCTTTAAATTCTTCTGCCGTCACAACTCCTGTTCAAAAGTGAAGTCCAGGTGTGCATTGAGCCAGAAAGTCGGACATTAATTACAGACAGACTCTGGTGGACTCAGTTCCGACTATGTCGGACTCAGTCCAGGTAGTAATGTGTAGGCACAATATGCCGTTGGAGTCAGTTAAGCTCGTAATAGCGCTCAAACCTTGTTTAATCAGCAGGTCGGAGTAAATGTCCAGAATGGGCTTGATTTTATTTATCTTCTTGTACATAATGGGCTGTGTAAATCGGGGCTCGTCCACTTCATTGTGCCCATTGCGGCGGTAACAAACCTGTTGATGGGATTATCAATTTAACTGGGATGATTCAGTATCGCTTCTTATTAGATAAGTGTTCATGAGAATCCCCAACATTTCGTCAGGAAAAATTTCGTCAGCGGGTATAGAGTTTAGTAAAATTATAACCTAACCTAACCTGAAAGAATTGAAAAGAAATCATAGAGTAATCCACTGACGAAATGCTTGACTGACCAAATGTCGGGTAACGGTTCATGATATACCAAGTCAATAATGACATCTTTGTGAAAAGTAGCCCGCCATTCAGCGGCGATGTTGCAGGCATGAATGACAGCATCAGGATCATCGCCGTTCACATGGAAGATGGGGATATGAACGACTCTTCCCGAATCGGTGCAGTAAGGAGAACTTCTGGAGAAGCGGGGATCCGTGGTGAATCCGATTTGGTTATTAACAACAATGTGTACAGTCCCATGCGTCGTGTAATCCGGTAGATCGGACATGCAAAAAGTCTCGAAGACGACCCCCTGACCCGCAAAAGCAGCGTCCCCGTGTATTAGAATGGACATGCACCTATCCCCCTTTGTGTCCCCTAAGTAGAATTGTTCGGCGCGTGTCTTCCCTTGCACTACCGGATCAGCAGCTTCTGCAGATTCGTTAAGAGAAACAGTTTGAAAAGGCGCGTAGTTTGAAAATGGTTTAGTAAGAAAAAGTAAATATGTATATATGTACCTACATACGTATATACACAATTATAAAATACTGATCACTGATATGCTTGAATAACCTAAGTGGCTGGGGTTAGCGACAACAGCTAGTCGAACTTGTTTGTTGGTAGTTCTATTCAATCTCTCCACAAAGGTTCCAAGATGGTACTTGACATCGCCTGACCCCTCATCACTTGCTTCCAGCGCCGCAAACTGGGTGAATAAATGTACTAGGGATTTCCTGCAGACGTTAGCTAGGACGTTCAACCGACCACGATGGGGCATTCCAATAACAAAGGTGTCCACTCCATGCAACGTGGACTGGTCAATAATGTGTTTCATGGCTGGAATCAATACTTCGCAGCCTTCTAAACCGAAACTGAAACAACGTTACTGTTTTTGAACCTTTAGCTGAAATGGCTTTTAGGTGGTGGAATAGTGAGATTTGTGAAATGCCACCCACCGCTTTTCACTTGGCCATTTCCGATGCAAGTAAGTCTCCAGACCAGCCGCTCGAGAGAGCCGAGCTATTGTCTTTTTCCTTGTTTCTACGTCAATGATATTAGCTCCCGGTGTTTCTAATTTCCTCTTCATCCAATCCAATTCCTTTATTTGTAGTAGTTGGCAATACTCTGCACCAATTGAAGAGCAGTATACGTGCTCCAAACGTTTCATGATTTCGTCCAGTGTTAACCACGTTTCCTCGCCTCCAATATAAGTGTTTTTCGGGAGTCGAAATTTTTTCTTTGCATTAACTACAAGAACAAATCAGAGCAAACGCATGAAGCGTGTAACGCTGAAGTTAAATATTTAAAATCAAGGCCAATATTTACATACTCTTGATAAACTCTTCCATGCGCTGTTCGAAATTCCGGTATTCTCTTTCGTGAATATTCATAAACATGCTGGTTCGTTTCTTCACGCAAGCCAGTCCCAAGGGGTCAATGTTAGCAATAAAGTGCCCATGTATCTATTGTTGCATGTTAAACGACTGCAATAAAGGCTTCATCATGCGTGTGATTATCCAAATAGTGGTGGAAGCATGTATTGGAAGAGGAACTTGCCTGGTATGTACGAATAAGAGCGCCCACGCGCAGCGAGTCTTCCAGGAACTCATCGTCTTCTGTTGGTGCGGCTGCGCCTAAGTTCAATCCTCCGCCCGGATTTCGCCCTTGTTGGAAGTAATAGTCCCAAGACTGAAAATAACAAATGAAATAATGTAGTAATTGGTCTTTCCTTTTTCTCGAGATGATTGATTGAAAGCTTCCATGGTTCTCACAGGATGTACAGCCTTCGCATTCTGTTGCCATAATCTGTGCATGTCGCTGCTATAGCTATCATTTCGCGATGTTCGGGAGATGCTTCGCGTTGTGTGGTAGATTCCACGGAATTTTGGCCCTCGGTGCTCACCTCTTGCGTAAAGCAGCGTTGGATTTGAATGTCTTCGATACATCTGCCCGCATAGCCATGGCCTTTGCAGGCATTTTGAAAGGCGCGAGGATGTCAGAATTTGATGCATTATTAGACCAGCAAGTCCTCTGAATGTCCTTTGCACCAGCAACCATGAAGGATTACAGTTCCTTGAATACGAGCTAGCTGACTGCGGGAGGATACCATTCAAAATTTTGACATTTGGTACTTGGTACGAAATATTATATGTATTTATGTATTTACATACATAAACCAATACAAATTATTAATTTTATCTGGCGTGACTTTACTTCCCGAAATGCAAATTATTTTATTGCCCCAAACCCCAATACTACTTATTACTGCAGTTACCAGTTATGTAGTGAATTACTTATTACTAGTGGTATTTACTCATTTAATATTACTAATTACGTAAGTAGTAATTACTACTGTTAGCTATTAGCTACTAATACTAATAGATAAAGCAATCATCCTGTAATATTGTATGTATGTACATACTTTGATTTGATTTTTTATAATAATTTTTAAATGTCTACACTTCCATTGTGCAACATTTCATTATGCATTACGTACTAACAAATTAATAATATACATATATACAATAATATATAATATAATGTACATATATTATTGAATTTGAGTATGTACTAATATTTTATCATTATTTTATTTGGTATACCTACATATATACACCTACATATATGTACTAATATCGTAATAATTTATAATAATATATAATATTATGGATTATGACCGTGACAGGTTGGCGTTGGCATATTTTGCAATTGGCATTATTGGCAACATATTTAAAGCAAGAAAATAAATCAAAGGAATACTGCTAGGCAACAGCAACAACTATCATTGTATGTTATATCTTATATCCGATTGATATCTGTGTGGATTTGCTTTCTCCCACTCCATTTAACCGTATTCGAGACTTTAAAGAGGCATCGAACGATTGAACAAACCTTTGTATTGCAGATTACCTTGCGTTGTGGAAAATACGCAAACCATCCATTTTAAATAATACGGCAGTGTGACATGTTGAATTTTTTGTAAGGAAGTCTTCTGAAATGAAAGTCCGCTGAGAATCTTTTTCTTTAGCATGCAAAGGCGTATTGTGAATTATTGTGATTCACCATTTTATGAAACGCACCAATCAGGTTTTATGGAGAGGCACACAACGATTAGATCACTATATTTCATGTAGACACAATCATAATATGACAGTAGTGCATTTCCCACTCCGCTCACCGGCTCACGTGATACATTAATACAAAAATAAGATCCAAGCTCAATGGGAACCCAACACATGTCGTAAGAAGGACTAAAACAGAAATTAATTGATGTACTTCCGAGAAATCCCTACGGATTTCCGAGATTGTGCTTTTACCAAGCTCGTGTATGAGCGAAGTGACTGAGTCTCGCTAGAACTTTCATCGCTTTCTTCTTCGTCCGCAGTGTTACTACTTGAGTTCGAGGATCCATCTTGAAGATCGTTGTTTAATCGTTGATATCCTTTATACTTGATTTTAGTTTTCGGCATTCGTACCTTCTCAGTTTCTTCTTCATCAGAGGCTGCGCTGCCACTGACCAAATAATTCGTACAAATGTAGAATTATCATAAAAACACATAATATGTATGATATGTGTATGCAAATTGTCGCTACCAATACGTTGGAGCTGTTCCCAAAAGTAGAAACTCGCAACAAGGTCATATTCTTACATTTCTTCGTCGATTTCTGTATCGAATTGAATCTGAGTACTACAAACAGGACACTCTTTCCCGAGCTCATGAAAACATGTGTTACAGTAGGTTGATTTACAAACAGGACATCGCTGAAAGCTGCCAGAAAACTTCCCTGAGCCACCGCAGAGAAAACATTGATCGCTGCTCACTGACCAGAACCAAAAGAGCTTTCCACAACATGGCCACCTGTAAGCATGCAACGTCACGATTAAATCTGGGAATTCCAAGAATCTGCAAAGCCATAGGTTTTTCAACGCATCCAATATCCTAAATAACATAAAGGGCTTACTTGTGGATTAGCCGTTGAAATACACCTACGTGAAAGGTCTTATCATCGCCCCTCAATTTAGCCAGGACTTGGGTTCTTGCGTAGCTAAAGAATGTCCCTCGCGCATTCAGAATATGCGTGTAAAGCCACCGATCACGCTCCGTTCTTCTGCTGGGGTAATAGACTCCGCAAATCACATGACGAATGCGATAGCTGTATGGCTCGATAATAGTGGAGACGAGGCAGAAAAATATAAGCAGACCTGTACATGCACAGTCAAAAATAATTATTTACATATGGACCTCAGGGTTAATTGAATTACATACTACAATCTTCAGCATGACCTGGCATTTCACCGGCAAACATAATCGAAGTACTTTAGAATTTATAACTAAATTCTGTATATATACATACATATAGGTACATACATGATTTATTACTAATTTTTACTACATTACCCACCTATGCTGGCACTCTGTCTTGGATTTGGAACTTGAGGGGATGACACACATTGAGAAACGTTTAGTGTCACCATAATCTTGAGCTGCTCAGCGAATTTTCTCAGTGGATCATTGTCGCCGGATTCACCATCCGTTTTGTTCGGCAGTTCCGCCAATTCTGTACAAGAAATCGAAAACTGTTCAAGCACATATTGTCTGCTTTTATTAATGCTCATAGTGTCCTTGTCCTGCATACAAAAATATAACTATGTACATATGTATATGCATATATCCAGCAATTTACAAATCTGTTTATTTACCTCTGAATCCACTTTCTCCGGCAAAGAGCATGAGGAGGTGATAGAGAATCAAGTCAAGAACGACGTAAATTAATGTCGGGATAGAGGATAGTCCCACCATCAAAAGTTGACGCTTAAATTGAGTCTTCTCTCCTTTCAACCATTTCCAAGAACAAGCCTTCAAAGAGAAACCGAGTTTGCTATTTTTCCATTGCTCCTGGAGCAATTAAGCCTATTGGCTATAGACATAAGCATTCCAAACCATAACTAAATTAAAAGTCTTTCACCTGAACGTAGTCTTTTGATTCTTTGCAATTGAGAGGAAATATCCCATTTTTGCCTAAAGACCTTCTTTGAATGTCCATTTGGATCATCCCCCGTGTTATGTATTTATTGTCATGCTCATCTGAATGGACATACCAGTACTGGTAGCTCAATGCACTGTGGAATGTAAGTAGAATCGTGAAATGCAGAATTAATTATTAGGCATGTATAGCTAATATTGCAGTTCTCCGTGAAAACCCAATAATTGGCGTAAATTGGCCAGACGTCAACGAGTCCATTACAATAGCAGAAAAAATAAAGAAACTGACCCGAAAACCATAACCGCAACCACAGTAATGGTTAGAATATCCTGTAAAGGTAACGGCCAAATCAAAAACCAATCCAACTTTTGGAGTATTTCCTGTTTCATAGTTTTCAAGATATCCTTCGGATTTTTGGAAAAGTTGAGATTCGACCGAGGCGGACTGAAAGTAACATTACCCACTCGAACATCAAAAAACTCCTCCCATGCTTCGTACATGGATTCAAGACCTACCTGAATAAACGGACTTTCATCAAATATGTACCAGTGCTGTACTTGGACATATGTATGTATATAATTTATTAATTTAAAATCCGAGAACACCCACCGTTTTGAATATCTCCAGCCAGACGAGAGATGCCATCGCTAATGATATTATTTACAAAGCAAATGTTGGCGTAGGCTTTCGTTATTTCGCAAACATCATCCAGGACATCAACATGACACATGAAAGACATCGCTTGTCCCAGCGTATCTACACATGACGACACTGCATCCTTGAAAGCATTCTTGCAATGGTTGTACGGAGTGTCAAAATTAACATTGCACATGTCCGTCACGTCTCGTAGCCACTGGTAGGACTGACGCATAATTTGGGCTGAGTGTTATGTACAAAATCAAAAAAAAAAAGATGATGACATAGATTATGTCAACCGCTTAAAAATTCGAGTATAATAAAATGCACGGAATTCATTGGTTTCATAAACACGTGAAGCACCTACGACAGCCATTGAAGTCTGTAAGTTAGTAATTGCTCCCCGAAGATTTTCCAGAAGAGACTCAATGGAATCCTCCAGTTGAACTAAAAATTCAGCAACACCCTTGATGGGATTAATGACTAAATTCAAAACTTGTTGCAGTGAGTCTTTCAGATCCTCCTGTGCACAAAATGAAAATAGCCGCTCTTCAAATACCGCAGCAGCGCGGTCTTTCTGCATAGAATGCCACTAGTTGCCTCTCGGACAAAATGTCTCATTACCTTACACTGATGCAGTCCCTTGGTGAGAGCTTCCAAATTTCGTCGGAAGTTCTTTCCGGGTCCATGCAGTGCAATATATGCAGCGTTGGTTAGTAGGATTATCCTCACACTCTGAGCAAATACTTGGGGCGCTAGAAGTAGAACTAAAAGTCGGAATTTTGGTATTAATGTCAGTCCTAAACCGGTAATCACTCCCGCCCAAACCAAGCCTTGTGTTGGTATACCCGCGTGGAGCTTTTGTTTTAGGATGTATAGCAGCAAGAAAACGCAAAGAGCACCTCCTACAGGACACATTGCAATCACAACATTAAAAAAAATGAATTTTTTAAAGTGTAAATGAAAAATGTACTATTGGCCATGAGAGCTTAGTAAAACGAAGTAGCATTTTAATGATTTGGAGCACCTATAAAGCGGAGAAGACCTGTGCAGATTGAATTGGGCAAGGTGCCCGGAGTACGAAGATATTCCCATGCTGTCGTATTAGTTCCGGCCACTCGGAAATTCAGACAACAACAGAAAAAACGTTGGCAGCAACTGAAAGCAAGAGAGACATCCGTTTGCAAGACTATTTCAAGTATAAGCTATATAGGTACCTATACAAAGGTAAGTTCAGGAAAAGCCTATGCTGTGGTGTACTTTTTCAACCGAGACACCTCTTGAATTGGTGGCAATTGCAGAGTTTGTCGATAGGCATTGATCTTGGCGCGTCTCAATGTTTTAATTGCAGCTCGAGCTTGAAGCCACTTACAGCAAACCATAATTGTTAATTGGTTTGTTACACGAATATTCTTAATAACACAAATGTATGTGTGAATTTCCTGGGGACTGGACCCGTTGCCGTTGCACTTTATTTCGCAGAGCTTTACCTTTTTATCCTTTTATTGTATTGCAGTATGCACTTTTTTTCTTGTCTTTCTATCTTGTGTCTTTTCACCTGTTGCATTACTTTCTATTGGAACATACTAATTTGGCGGACAGGCGGACCGGACACTAATTTAGCGGACGGGCGGACGAGGCGGACACAAATTTGGCGCACTGAAATCTAATTTGGCGGATGAGCGGAACAGGCGGACATTTATTTGGCGGAACAGGAGGAGCAAACAGTAATTCGGTGGTGCAGGTGGATAATAATTTGGCAGACAGGCAGGTGTTTGGTGAACGGACGTACTAGAAATTACTGACGAGAGAAGAGAAATTACCGAGATGAACTGACCTGGTAGAAATTTGGCGTATCTTAAATATTTCTGAAAATGGGGAAAGTGGCGGGCTTCACGGAACATTATTACAGTCGGTTCCCCTTAAATCAGCAAATTTCCCCGTCAAAGCGAGAAATTTTTGTAAATGTAGATACTAACTTGTATGTTAACAATTGGAGAAAGTTTGTGAGGGGAACATTATCTGCCATCGTGGCGGACAATGTAGAAATTACTACATTTTACAAAAGTTTCTCGCTACAACGGGAAAGCTGATTCAACTGGAACCGACTTTAAGATTGTTCTATGGAGTCCGCCACTTTGCTCCGTTGTCAGAAATATTCAACGTGCGCCAAATTTCGACCAGGTCAGTTCATAATAATTTCTAGTCCGTTCGTTTGCCAAATTACTACCAGTCCGAAAAATTATTGTCCGCCTGAACCGCCGAATTACTGTTCGCTCCGCCCGTCCGCCTATCCACCAAATAAATATTCGTCTATCCGCCAAATAAATGTCCTCTTTTACGCCAAATAAATGTCCGCCTGGCGGCTAAATTGTTGTCCGCGTCTTCCGCAATGTCCGCCAGATTAGTGTCCGCCTGTTCCACTCATCCGCCAAATTATAATTCATCGGCCTTGTCCGCCTGTCCGCCAAATTAGTGGGATCCCTTTCTATTTTCGTGCCTTTCTTTTCTGTGCCTTTTGTATCTTCTTGTTCCACACAGGACAACAAATGAACAAATACATACGTACAGGGACGAAACGAGAAGGAAGCAGACGAAAAGAGTTATTAATTATGTTCTACATAATATTAGTATGGTGAACATGGTTATCATGACAGCAAGTAGAATCAAAATTTGTTATGACGTTAATACGTCTATGGTCTATCACAAAACCAGAAACCCTCATGTGTTTATCCCGCATGTACAAACGGACTTAACGGACATATACTGCGTAATATGACATTACTAAATTCACTGTCTTATAGTCTTGTAAAATACCACAAGCAATTTTAAATCATAGTTGTTCCTTGTTCCACCAAACGACGCAACACCCAACCCACTACTCTGCTAGACTATCAACCATAGCAACCTGACTTCCAACATAATAAATTTATGGCGAAATCTAGGTCTCCTTTGGAAGAAAAAACTCTTTTGTATAGTAAAGCTAAAAACTATTGTACAGGTCAAGCATTTCTATGTAAAGTGAGTATGAGTATAGTAGAGAGAGTAATTTACATGCGTCGGATCCAGGGATGACAGATGTTGTTATTGTGAGAAAGACTTTCCAGAGAGAGCGAGCTGGTAAAGTTAGAGTAGACTGCACAAATATGTATTCAACGGACATCAACGGATAAAAATATGGCAGCGGTAGGAAGCACTAAAGCTCCAGGCGTTTCCGTATAAAAATGATGTCTGGAAGAGTCAGAAAAAAATCTCCCAAAAATTGCTTGTGCAACGAAGCTTGGCTTCTTGCGCCTTGCCACTACATAATGTTGATTAATAAGTTTGAATCTCGATAACGCCAATGGTAGATAAGAAATCGAAGAACAAAGAATTTTATTGATGCATTTTTATAGAATAATTTGAATTCAACTGTTATTAGCAGTTAGCACGTTTGCATATTAAACATTTTTGATAATGATGAAAATTTGTAATTCACTTTTTATTCGTGATCAAAGAAAGTTCAGCCACAAATTCGGTGATTAGTGGCGAATTCAATAAAATCCAAGGGAGTGCATTTCGTTTGACAGCATTTGACAATCAGATTTTGCCAGTCAGCACCCCGCTTCCAGCGTCTTGGTGGGGGTCTAGGAGGTAGTCCCTGCTCCATCATGGCTCCGTAGGAGGGTGACATCGGGGGCGACATCGGGGGAACAAATCTCCGATTATCCTGAGGAGGAAGGGAGTTGCTCTGCGAGAGTGCCTTATAGCCCGTGCCGTCATATAAATGAGGGTCACGGAAAGAAACCGGCATCTGTCCTTCCTGGAAAGTTGGTGGAATTCCAGGTAATGAAGCTTGTGGATGGCTCCAGGATGACAAGGGCTCTTGGTCGTAAGATGGCGCTCTCCTGACGGTAACCTCCCTCTGGATGTCAACGGGCGGTGGGTTTTTGGATTGGCCTGCTTGCGGGTAAACAGGGTTCTGCCTTTGGCTAAAAGAGGACGGCAACTGAGTGAAGTCGCTGATTTCTGGCTCGTTGTCTGACAGCCAGTGCTTCAGATAATACTCTAATTCTGCAACTAAAAATAAAATGTCTTCCTGCCATTAAACGCTTCGCCTGCACGAAGATGGTTAGAACAACAAAAGTTTGCATTTACATTAGTATGATCTTACAAGAATTGTAAGAGTCGTCTTTCCCATCGATGGGAATCTCTCTCTTGATGTAAACTGTGCACACGCGTCCCAATGAGGCCCTGAAATGGTCCATTCTACAATCCCGCACAGAGGGCCCGGCCGATCCTTGGACTATGCCAAGGGCACTCACGAGGAGAAAGACGAAACTTCTCACGGGAAATCTATACATCTGCTGAATCAGTAAAGCCTTCTCAAAGGCTACTGGTTGAACATTTATACACACACACAGATGGACGTAGTCTCAGTAGCGAGGTGTGGCTTCACTCACTAATGACCCACTTTCTCATTTGATCCCAAAATGTCCTCTGGGTGGGATGAAACTGAGCCAATTTTTCAAGAACGGGCCTTATAATTTTGACTACACATCCAGTGTGGTGTAAACGAGGAAGGGAAAATATGCATTTGACATTCATGTAGAAAATATTTTGTACAAAAACACTGCTTTCACTCTGCTTCCAACATTTGTTCAATCACCTACCTAACTGTAGGGGAAACACCACAAATACCTTTACGCGCCATTAACAATGAAATTTTCCGCGAGAAATTATGAAAAATACATAGACGTGCATATTTTATATTTGTTTGCCGACGACATTAACAACACCCCTCAAGGTGAAGGCACGAAATTATGTCTGGCACACTAGAAATATGCATTTCATAAACAATTCTGTTTTCATCTCACGGCGCATTCACGAATCCATTGGTAGGAATATGAAGTGCAGAGATTTACAGTATTTACACTTGTTGAGTATTTTCGCCCACGGGGATGACTCCTGCAGACGCGTGTGCCTTTTGTCACCTCGAGCCGAACGGAATTAACAGAGCAATAATAATAGATTTCCCATAGTTTACAGATAATAAACTAGGACAACTCTATAGAGAGCAGCCATTGTTTATACTTTGCAATTATGCTACCCCTTTGGAATGCTAATTATTTTGAAAGCTGAGGTAACCCAAAATCCAGGAGGAATTTTTACGAGCACATCATATCCTAATGCCGTGGTGCGGTTAGTTTCAATGAGCTCAAAAGTATGTACAAATAATTTACAGTAACCCAATAATACAAAATATGCTTAGCTACGGTTCCAATTACAATATTAAATAACATCACTCACAACACATTAATTGCAACAATGTGTTTACTTCAGTGCGTTTTTGGAGAATGTGGGTTACAATGACAATTAGGTTATGTTATAGCAGGAATTATAAAGATTTCATGTTCTAATGAGATATTCCAGGTAATTTGAATGATCCCAGATATTTTAAGTTGTTGCCTTCCGTCGAAAACAGTCAACAATCAGGCAGCGTTTCCATTTATATTTTTTTCGTCGTAACTAAAAATGCTTGCATTACAAACAACAATAATATCAGTTTATTGAAATACATACGTATTACCGCTCATATGCATATTTGTACAGAATTGGCAGGTGCCAAGTGCCGCATTTAAGAAATGAAGCACCCGTCAGACAGTTCATTCTCATATTATCACATTATGTTACTAAAAAATGTAAAATCCTCCAACATTATTTTTACTTCACCAATTTTGGAGAAGCCATTTGAACTTTTCATTGACTTCGATGGGGAGAGCGTCTACAAATATATTTCTGTAAGCAAATTATGCAAACCTACCGCGATGAAAACATGTCTTAAGCGAATGTCTTAAATGGCCTGGCGCATACATATGTATATAACGTCCCATTTTGGTCCGATTGGGGTTAATGAATTGGCTAATATACGTACACCATGAAACAGACAGTCCCAGAATATTGAGCCACAATCCTTGTATTTTTGGTCAACTTCTTGTCGAGAACCCTCTTCCACAGTAAACTGCACAAATCGTCCGGAGACGTTCAGTCAGTTAGTGCAATCTATATACAATCCGTTCCAATCTATGTTCAACAAATTCCGTACGCTTTCCAGTAACCTCTGATTTGTGCCGTGGAGGGGATGATTAATACTTTCCCTAACCTGTATACATACATCGTTTTGCAGAAACGTTGTTACACCTAAAGTTGACGAAAACATGAGCCGTGAACGGAGGTTGGAATCATGTAATTTCACACCTCACTGCATTTTCTTACGACGGACTCATTGATGTGACATCTGACACACTCGCGCACCGCGTAATTATTACGACGAACGTAATTGGAGCAAGAGGGTGGGGGTGACGTGGAAGGGCAGATGCACGTGGCTTCTTCGGTGTTGGTGGGTGAAGACTGATGGACCTTGGACTCCGTTGAGCTGTGACACAAGTGACTGTATGGCTGCCGTTGGAGAATGAGATAGAGGTAGGGCTGGGAGGACTCCAACATCCTTTGCATCTCCATCCAGAGCTCGTTGAAGCAAGGTCTGTCGCAGGGATTGGTCCTCCAGCATTTCCTCATGAGGATGTACCTGCAGGGAAATGTGGTCAAATCAGTTCATGCCTCAAACTCTTCACACCACTCCAACGTCCAAAATAAGTTAGCAGTACAATTCAAAGGAGCAATTTTCTGGCTGTTCCTGACGGTAGCCATTCCGGAGTAGGTTGAAGAGTTCGCTATTCCCAATGGCAGGATAAGGATTTCCGCCCAAAGTCACCAATTCGTGCAAGACAACGCCGTACGCCCACCTGTTCATTAAATTCAATTCTATGGATAGATACATAGATAGATGGGTACAGTATACTACGTAACATTCCCAGTGCTTTTAATGGCTGCAGGGAGCAAGAAACGGACTTACACATCAGATTTGGAGGTAAAGATATGACTGAAAATTGATTCGATTGCCATCCATTTAATGGGTAGCTTTGCATCGGATTTCTGATGGTAAACATTCCAAGAGTAAATGTCCCGGCTAAGGCCGAAGTCGGAGATTTTAATTTGTTTCTTGTCAGCCATCAGCAAAATGTTACGGCAAGCGAGATCTCGGTGGACGACGTGGTTTTGTTCAAGGTATGCCTACAATTCATAAGGTAAACAATGTGGATGTATAGCATACATTAGCCCTCATCTTACATCGCGATTTTTCAATTCTTCAATTCTGTCTTACAATTAGTCCAGTTTGGAATTGAAATACTGAATTCGTCCTACCAAAAATTATGCTTAAACACCTTTCAATCAATATGCGATGGAAGTACAATATGCGACAATGAAAAGTATTTAAGTGCGTTCTTAAGTCACACCCGCGCGCGTTTCTATTTGAGAAAAAAAACATTTTCGATATGATACTTAGGCCGGTGATTCTTAGGTGATTCTGTACCCTTTGTATGTATGTACATGTAGGAAATTATGTCAACTTAAGCATATTTGCTAATCATATTTTTTTTCTTGAAGCTATGTGGATATAGAGAAGAAAGTATACACAAAGAACAAAAGTGTTGCAATGAAATGTTGATGTTGACACGTGGAGGTGGACATGTACAGAGTTTATGGTGAATTTCATAATGATTTCTTTACCATGCCCAAAGCAATTTGGCGGGCGTACGACAGGATATCTTTTTCGTTGATGGGAAGATCTTTGTTCTCCGGCTTGTAGCCTGAAGAAGTGCCGCATCCGAAGCACTTCCCTTTCTGGTTATTCGTATCATGTGGTTCAGGTGCTGGGATTCGCTCCACGGGATTACGCCATTCTATAAATAGGAGTGAACGGTAACATGGATCTCAAAATAATTTTAGAAGGTTTGTGACTAAACTAACGATGATGAAAATGTTGATACGCCAAAAAAACAACTCTGTATCTGCTACCTTATAAATAAAGTTGACAAATGTTCGAAATGATGCGGAAATGTAATATAATATGTATGGCACCTGCAAAAAATGGAGAATTGTCACTGTTGATTTTCTCCCCGCAAAAAGAAGTTCGCCTTGGATACGAAGGGCCGTTTGTGCTGTACCCACGAGTTGCCGGGAGCAGAAGAGCACCATCACTTCGACTTTCCCTTTGCACGTTAATCTCATTGACCAGCTGAGGGAAAGCTACCGCTCTGGAGAAGTTCAAGGAGAAAGCGGGGTTATGCAGATGTTTAAACTCTTCCTTAGCACTTGCTACAAATCCTGCTCGGTTCCCTCCTAGATTCAGCAGAGGCCAATAATCTTCCCGAATCTGTCGAGACGTGCAATTTTTTGTCAGCAGATTTCAACTTTTCAGGATCACTCGATGGATTCAAAACGTATTTAGTTTAACCAAATGTCGTGGTTTTTAGTTACTCAGATGCTTTATTATTCAAAAAAGAGAAATAATGGTGAACGTACTTGTCTGAGATGAGTGAGAAGATCTCCGCCAGGACAATACTCCATGACCAAGCACAAATGTGGGCCTTTGGTGCACGCCCCCAACAGAGTCACAATGCGTGGATGGCAGCCCAAATTCTGCATCGTGATGATCTCCCGTACCAAAGCCTCTCGATCAGCCTTGGAAGCTGCAACTACGTCACGAAATTGCCCCAAACAAACACAATGAAGTAAAATATCATGTCAAGCGCACATATGCAAGCACTGAAATTACGCGTCGTGAAAGGGATAATTATACACCAGCAAGGGTCTGATTCATGCTCAGTGAAACGCGTTCAGTTATATACATATATATATATACATATGTAAGTGTCTATTCGGTATATTCAGTATGCATATATGTACATATTATACACACGAATGCACAACACACATACATACTTTCTCCTGATTAAAGAGTTACTGTGCATGGACATTGTGAAGCTTGTTTTACGGCACCGTTTTTCCTTCTTACAAAATATCTCCGCAGATAGAAGTCTCTGGAAGTAAAGCGCGGCAGGGATAATCACGTTAGTTATTCTAATTTGGGGCTCCGTGAATGGCCTGGACGTCAACACTGCTTGAAATTAGCCAGTAATAGAGGTAATAACACCTACGCGGCTGGAAGCTGTCTCTGATTTCCGACTGGCACTATTATATATAAAACCAAGCAAACTGAGGAGCTTCATTGCTGATTGGAAAGCATGGTTTATTACGTATGGACATTATGGGTGTATGTCACGTAATAAAGATCTTTATTATTATTGCAGTCAGACCAGCAAAATATGTTTATACCTTGAATTGCTGTTTATCATCATTAAAAGGCATTAATATTGCACACGTACGTATTAGTACGTGTTTGTGCGTTTTTGACAATGCAATACCCAAGCAGGTTTGGCATTGTCCTACTCAGCAGATCCTATTTTTAGATTAGGGCACATATGCATAGGTAGTTTTTAGTGAGGTTGAAACTTATTTGTATAAGGATGAGCAATGTGTAATTCTGCATTATTTTTACTTAATGTATAATTATTTTTACCTTATTGTAATTGTGACTAATGTTTTCTTTTTCTTTTTGTCTCAAATATATAATTACTGAAATGGACATGATTTTATACTACAAATTTCTTGTTCATTTTTAATGCTGTATGGCCAAGTTGTTTTTGTCGAATAAAATTAGGAATTTTTGGCAGCATAATCCTGTGTATTCTACAGTCTCTAATTCCACCTATTTCTACACCCATCACAGCCCACCCTCTCACAACAATCCATAACAGTTCTACTGAGTCCTTATTAGATTAGGTGCGCGTGTGCTATTTCAAAAGACATTGTATGTAGGCTTCTCCGGAGGACAAAACAAACGAAGTGATTAGGTGCAGACGGATGCCTCAATTAGCTATTACTTGTGTCGACTTGCACATATAGTTACGTTGCTTATAGCTACCTTCCCTGTCAGGGTTAAGGTTGGATAAAGGCCGATATAAGGTGTATTTAGATTAATAAGGTGGCTTGTGCCACTGATTAACCAATCTGGTGCTGGTAGATATACCCTTTAGGTTAATAGAAACCCTTGTTAGGGCCTACTATTAACTAACCAACTAGCCTAAAGGTAATGCCAAAACGCACGGGCATTAGGAGTATATACATAAAATCTGTCGTAAGACACTCAGGATTCTATCATTGCTATTTGTATGTTCATGTTTAAGATTCAAGTTACACTAATTTATTATTCAACTTGATGAGATGAAAGTCAGCGGGATGTTTATGCTTTATCCGCTGATCTCATCTTATCTGCACACAATTACATCTTGCATTCCCAAGCACTCCCCTAGAGATTTCAAGAATGCGCACATAATTAGAGGGGATGATTGACCAACAGTCAGCCACCATCTTACAATATGACAACAGCGTGGAAAGTGGAAAGGAAAACATGAGAACTGCCTCATTAAGTCGCGGTTTGTCAAAGAAACTAGAGAGTGGTGCATATTGAACGGAAATGTTGCAAAAGATGCAAAAAGAGACGTCAGCCCCGTTAGCTGTCATTCTCTCGCCCTAACAACAAAGGGAAAGAGTGAGCTACACGCACTAAATTGCTATTGATTCAATCAAGGAAAAGCTTTGTCTAGTAACCATATACAATTAGATCACTTCTCCAAATCGTATATTTAGACGATTTGTGATCTGGATTATGATGCATCAGTAGTGAAAGAGTATTTTCGGTAGGATGGATTATACGAAATCCGTAAAATCTAATCAAGGAAAGTCTGACTCTGATCTTAAAGTAATGACAAAATATCGGACAGATTGAATGACAAGATTAAGATAATGGAAAGAATAAGTTGACAGTGCCACGTGCCACTCAAAGTGAGTAAATAACACGAAAAAGACGTAAGACTAATCCTCACAAAGACGGAGAGAAACCCAAATCGGGTCGGAAACATATAAAAGGATGCAGTCAAAGCTCTAGGCTATGAAAGAAGAGATGATATACAAGCATAGAATAGAAAAATCAGAATAAAAATAGAACTCCAGAATAGAAGATCTCTTTTTCCTTACCTTTCAGCATCTTAACAGCAACCGTCTCTGACTTTTCCGGCTCATCCAAGTCCGTGGTGAGTACTTCGGAGGCAGCCGGGCTGTCGCACTTGCTTTGGAGTTCCAAGAATTTGCTCCTGGGAATCTGAGCTCGTCTTACGACGCCGAATGCGCCCCGCCCGATCACTTCCCCCATACTGAGATTCCTGATTCCAATGTCCCATTTATCTTTTGGGAGATTCTCATCCAGTAGTTTCCATGGGGAATAAGCCTCGTCACGGGGGCGACTTGTGAAAGACCAACTACCTTCAGGCATCCCATCCTGCTCCTCCGTCGCCTGCCGGGATTCACATTCAGCCATCACAAGAGAAAATTTAGTAACAAAAGAACTTTCTCCAAAGAAAAGGATACATTACTTTCGACATGGGCTCCTTGAATTTACTACACAAATGTTTACATCCGCGTCAACGTCCTGTCTACGTTGGCTGAGAAAATAATAGAGGGGAAATCAAATTAGGACATGGAACGATTAGGAAGGATGTATAAAGATTGCACTTGAGTACAAACTCTTACATAGCTTTCTCTATGAATCGACAAGATAAATACACTTCTATCTATGCACATTATGTATGTATAAATGTGTTTAAATGCATGCATACATGTATCTAACAATACGTATATAAGAAAGGGCCGAAAAAACATTGGAGAACCTCAAAGTTCCTTGCAGCTCGCACTTTCCTCCGGTACAAACAGAACCTCGTGAGAGTGTAGAAAAGGACGAGAGTCAAGCTGGCAACGACGGGTCCAACCACGTACGCAACGCTCTTTTGGAAGTCATCATCCTCCGAAGACAGATCTTTCCCTGTCGGCAGGGAAAGTATAAACTTTAGTAACGTATAAACTTTAATTGATCCTCACATTCTCTCATTTTACAAATTTATTCTTCATTGCCTTTTATTTGATTTTTTTAGCTATCAAGTGCTGAATCATTGCAACGGTTTTAAAAGGCACGAAATACGCACATAACTAAGCCGATAACAAATGGAAACAATGATAAGTGAAAAATAGCTTGGAAAGATGTCCAAAAATTCTTGATTTGTCGATTTATATATAGGTTAAATAAGTACTACTCATATCAGTATGAACATGTGTATTGACATCCCCGAGCATACCCCCTTTCGTAAAGTTTGGAGGAAAATTTTTCAGCTATCTTAACAGGCATCCAGTTCTACGAATAATAAAGGAAAATTGTTGCTAGCTCCAGGTACGGAAGTAAATACGTGGGCCTAATTTTTTCAAAGCCTTTTCCTTTGTGAAGTATTATAATGAGACTTTTATGGATGAACAAACCAGAGGAAATCTAACATGAGAAGGACTATACGAAAAAGGTACATACCCAGGCCTGTTATGACAGTGAGCTTGGCAGGAAATGAGGCTCCTTTCTCCGAAACGGCACTCACTCTCACCTGGTATTCCATCCCTGGCTCCAGATTCCCGATCTCCAGTTGAGTTACATTCTGAGTAAAAAAACAAAAACAAAAGCAAATTGTATCAACTCAAACTTTTATTTGGAGAAAATAAAGTTGGCAAATTATATGTTGTAATAGCACTCAAGACGTTTTGGGCGCTTTTCCTAGAGCTGATTGTGTTTGCTTAGCAGATTTGGAATGAGGAAAAAGGACAAAGGACCATTGAACAGATACAAGACATTAATATTTGTTTGCATCTCAAAGAAGTGGCTGCAATCTGGATTGGATGAAAAGAAACATGTTGTTTTCCAGGAACTCACCCCTGGGATGAGGAACGGTCCCAGTAACGACGGAGGAGGTCCAGGAGTGACGGTCTTGGACGAAGTGCTGGACGGTTTCGATGTAGAAAGAGGAGGATGAGAGGAAGATGACGCGGAGGCGAAGGAGGCGAATGAGGTCGGCTGATGAGCTGGGACGGCGAAGGCGGAACCTGTCCCATTCCTCCCACTTTTCCTCCCAGAAAGGTGGACCACGTAATGTTGGATGAGATTCGTGTCGCTGGCATGTTCCGGCACTGCCCAAGCCAGCTTGAGAACAAAGGCAGGGCTCCTCTTCCCTGGACTCAAGTGCCTTGTCACAGTGGACGAGGGCAAGGAGGAGGATGAGGAGGATGAATGAGCCTGGATCGATAGCTCTGATGTCAGGTTTCTCGGAGGTGGCGGCTCTACGAAAAAGGAAGCATTCCTCATATTTCCCTCGCACTATGTATTACGAAATTATCTCATTAAGGCCTTCATTGTACAAGGTTTACTACAAACTTTCCTCTTTGAAATTTTTACAAAGTTCCTGCAATTTAAGAAGTTCCAATGATGTGGTTCATACGAAACCATTCGTTTCGTTTAGAAGTGTACCAGTTCTTTCAGATTTTCAGTCAGTTCCGTGAAACGTGTGATAACAAGCATGCTACAAAGGGGAAAACACTTTGTGATAGGCATTCCCAAAGTACATTCAAACTGCCTGCTGGCGTCCAAACGCACGTAATAATAATTATATAATATGAGCTGTTTTGAAGCAAAACCAAGTACACATTTCCACCTGCACATTTTTTGGAGAATGACAATTTACAGCTTTGTAAACCTTTAACAAATTGTACTAATCGACAATAATTAATAATAATAATAATTAATTGTTGTTGACTGTGCGGCAGGCTTCAAAAAGGTACAGGAGGGAAAGCACTTAATAAAATTAGCAGGTCACATGTCCAGGCATCTAAATAAAATTAGGTAGGTTTCCGGTCTCTTAAAGTTTCATATGACCAATTACAACGAGACGAGTAGTGCTTTCCTCCTCATAATAAGGACAGATTGATATGAGATGAGAAATGATGAGCTCTGAAAGGTGATACTTGGGACGTACTACATCGGGTGAAGTTGAAGGCGTACATCTGGAGGCATGTGGGAGTGATGAAGTGGAGCTTCGTCTGAGTGCTCTCGTCCTCATCCCAGCCCGCACTCCTGGACGTGATTCGCACCGCGTATTGCTTCCCGAAACTCACATTCTCGAACCAGTAACGATGGACTCCCAGAGGCTCCTAACACAACCCCACTCATTAGAGGCATTCCTTCTCAATGGCTACGTTCCCCATCAATTACAACTTATAATTCCCCCAGAATGCACCAAATTAATTCATCCGTCCATGTTTTTATTCCCTTCAAAGTATCCAAACAGGAAACCCATACAAAATTATTTTCGTGAACATGTTTGTTCAAGAAAATAATTCATCCTCAAATTAATTCATTAGTCAATAGCTGTATATACATATGTATAGCAGACTGAGTAGCCATATTTAATGCTGCCTTACCCCTCGAATCCTCACAGCCATAGGTTTCTCCTCCGACTCTTGGCTGTCCAGCACAATTTTGTAGAAACAAGCTCGCTCTGTGAAATCACAAGGGACGGAATTAATGAAGAAAAAAGGAATCAGCGCAGCGGGGAAAACTACGTCATTGCCGAATGATACAAAACATGTTACGTGAAAAGAGTTGATGGTCTACTACAGTTGATGGGGAAAGCTGTAAGGAGTTAAGCACAAAACAAGAATGGCAAAGAAACAATGGAAGCGAAATATAAATGTCGCAGATATTCACGAGATACTTCATTATATCTTCTATAGTTATACATCTTTATACCTATAACTCTCAACGAACAGGTATGGAACTATACCCTTTTACATAAGCAACGAGTTCAATGAATGCATGTCCCACACAAACCCTTCGAAGCTCTTTGAACTGTGCAGTTCGGTGTGTACACAAACTGCTCCATTCATGAATCCTCATTGTCATTGCCTTGCTCAAGAACACACTCAGAGAGAAAACTTGAAAGAGAAAGTAAAAATAGGCGAGATCAAATGAAAGAAAGATAGGAGACAAATAAGTATAACAGGGCACTGTTTCACTGAATAACGATTGCAGAATATGTACCTCAACATAGGCTTGAATCATTCGTCTGTTAAAAAATTTCCAAAAAGTTGACGAAGGTCGCAATACGAAAATAATTTATGAAAAACGTTTGTGTTTATGATTAGCAATTAAAATCATTCCATGACTTTAAATCGAAACAAATTGAATCTTTTGCACCGCGAATTCGATTGAAGTCCGTATATTGATTCAGCTCAGACATTGAAATGAATTCAAAACATTTTGAAAGAAATTGGGTCATTTCCAGCACTACCCAACCCAGATGGGAAACATGTCAAACATAACACTTACAGATCATCACGTTTTCGATTTTTTGAAGGATCTCTTCAAGAGCTGCTTTCTAGGAAATAAACAAACAGTCTAGGCAACAAATTTTCCGTCGAGCGAATACCTTTAGGTGGCTGCCAGGCGATAAGGACATTGAGTGAGTTGCCAACCACACGTGTCGATTTGACGTATACCCTCTGAGGAGGACCAGGTTCCACGTAACCTTTTGGTGTGAGAAATTCAGGAGAAAGAAAAATAAAATACAGTTGAAATCCTTGAGGATTCAGTACACACAAGAATACATACATACGTGCATTTGTACATACAGACGACGGAGAAGGAAAGCTGAATATATCCACGGCATAGTCATCACATGACTAAGATAATTATTTTTGTAACAAAATATTGAACCATCTCTCTTCGCAAGTTGGATACATTTCGACATTATTTCTTTTCGAATCACTTTGACAAATTAACTACGATTTGCCCATTGACATTTACATTCATCTTTACGGATCTATTTTCATAATTTACCTTGACCAAATATAGTACATATTATTATGATGTCATTTGTATACATTATGTTGCTGCGGGAATACCTCGGGACACGAAACTTTCGTTCTCCCTCACACCCACCACAAAATCTAGGTATGTGTAGTAATGTAGTATACTCATTGAATAATAAAGAAGGAAAAGATCGATTGTTGCGAAGATTGACGAATATTCAATCTCCCACAGAATATTGGAGCACAGAAGAAAAGTCAGGGAGGTCCAAAATCCTTACCGTCAAGTGTTGTAAAAGTTTGTGTGCTCACTCTATCGAGGATTCGGTGTGAATTCAAGGCAGTCACTCTCCACTGATAAGATTGCTGGTGGTACTTCACTGGAATCTCATCGAATCCGAAGGGAGACTGCAATATGCACATACATGCTTATTTAAAGGGAAAGCACCAGGCGACAGAGGAAATGCGGAGACAGGCAACTTATAACAAACGCACACTATCCATATCTGTATTTATTAATAAATCCTTCCCACTACTAGCCATTATTTCTCATTAAGCCCTCTTCACCCATTCTCCTCATCTGCATTCATTATTTTCCCACACAGTGAAGCAACCCACATTATGGGTTATATACATACAGGGGAGAGAGAAAGTCAAATAATGCTGCTTCAGGCCAGAGAAAGTATCGAAAGCTGGCTGGTGCATCTTGGATGTCTCCAAAGCAAATGTAGTGTACTCAGACACATGTGCCGAATTTGGGAATACATGTATGGGGGAATTCCACGAAAAGTAATCCGGTAGAATGATTGCCAATCTCCAAACCCAGACATGTAATTCCAATTTCCTCAGTTTCATCCGTTTCAGTTTTTTGCCACATTTATTTGCTTTGTTTTGCACGACTTCTTTCGTCACAATTCTCAGAAAGTTCTCAGCTTTCTTGTTTCTCTCCCTCGTTCTTTCTCCGATTTTTCTGTCTTGTTTCCTTCCTCGCACGATCCTGATTGCCTCCCTTCGGTAATATTTACCGCACTCACAGTAGCTCTTTAAAATTTGCATTTCCAGTCTAGCAACAAATATTGACATTTCTCACTCCTATTGAACTCCTGGGAAAATACTAAATGGAAAAAAAATTGAGACAGCCTAGTTCTTACAAGTTACATGTCATTGATGAAGTGTGCTCACATTTCACACGGTAAACAGAGCTCAAGAAAGATAGACCAACTAGCGAAAATGTCACTTTCTCTAAAACAAAATCCAGATATCTCGTAGTTTTATTGGGTTCTTTCTCAGAAGATACTTCCTTACCACAATCAAGCAGAAATGCCACACGGTATTAAAAAAGTAAGTGTTTCGTGTAGAATTTTATTGCGGAACTATTAAAAACATTTCGACCCGATCCGACCAATATTGATTTTATTTTGCCTTTAAGGACAAAATGTTTGTGTTCCGACAACCGTGAAAAACGGAATAAACGTGTTGTCTAAGCAGAACTTTCTTTCGGATCCGAGGAAAAAATTATGATTCAGATCACACGATCAAGTTATAGAGATTTTTTTGCATATTTTTTTGGGAATCAATAGTATATATAATAAGAGTTTTTCTGGCCTGCACTAAGGCACTAAACAATCTAATGTGTAGCCTGCGGCAGGAGGAAGTTAATTGACACGCAAGTAAACTTGTTGATGCTGGCTCATTTCACCGGGTACATACATAATTTTTCCTGTAAGCCCGAACATGGTTACCGCAAATAACCTGGAGGAAGAAAGGACATAAATGTGTCCAGAAAATAGTTACCTTCCCCAACGGCTGCCAAGAACTCCAGAGAATGCGGCTACCATTCGTACTTCCCACGACTTCCCGCTGCTCCACCACGAAAACAATGGGGTCGACCGCCGAAGTTTTTCTCGCCTCTCGAGCACGATCCTGGGCAGTACCGGGAATACGACTTTGATTACTTCGAGTCTCATTGTGCCCCAAAACCTTCCGGAGGCGGGTGTAGAAGCGGGTTTTGAGGAGAACAACATGACGGATGCGCCCTTCTGATCGGAGTCTCTTTCCCCCTTCTTTCTCTTTCGGTTGTGATTGTCGTTGCGGTGAACTCGGGTCGTATGACGATTGTGGGGGATCCACACCTTCACAAAAAACTTGGACTGACTCAATGTGATTCATCCTTTTCCTGGACAGCCTGCCCACACCCCCTTCAGCTTCCGGAGATGACGTGGTTGTGTCCCAAAACCAACTTACACTGCTCCCTCCGCCCTTGTCTTCCCATTTAGTTTCTTTCCGGGATTTGTCTTCATCCTCAGTTGGGCGAGAGGGAGAGAGGAGGTAGAGAAGGGGACCGAAATTGTGACTTGAAGTGCAATAGCCGAAATTCCCGTTTTTTCCCAATGTACTATTCAATTCCAGTCTTTTACATACTTTGAATCTCCCGAGATGATCTTGTACATGACGAAAAATTGTCAGACACCGCTCCAGACAATTCCACTGGGCGCCTTCCTGCATTCATTACAAACAAAATACACATTCACACACACTCCAGATCGTAGAAAGAAGACACAATGGGAAGGATCAGTCTCTAATGTACTGGATCTTCGTCAAAATGTCTCCTAAATAAAGACTACTTCTACAATTCCCATGCACAATCACGGCTTATATTTCACTCATTTTGTGCTTCTGTGTGCGTAACGTACGATCATGAGAGTGCATTTTTGCTGGGAAAGAAGTTTCCATTCGACATTAAATAAAGCTAAATAAGCCTTACACATTTGGACTTGCATTCCCCGTCCTGATGTGGAAGCCTCCTGGTGAGGTTTCGACACTACGTGATCAATAAAATCAGAGGAATTCACTCCACGTTCAATGACTATAGGCAAGAATATATCTATAAATTATATTCATTTATGTATATGGATACACGACGCGACCAAGAGCTCCTTTTGCCCCATGAAAATGTAACCCACCTGTTCACATGGACGATGAAGGGGTGAAGTGTTGTTGGGGCAGAGAAATGGTGGAAATAAATCGTCATCCAGCGGAAAATCAGATATTTGCTGCTGCCCTCCCTGTAAACATGAAATTAAGAACTAATAAATTAAGAATCTTAATTTTTCAGAAATTAATTGTGCCCTAAAGCAGTTCTGTCATCCCGTAACCAATTCCGTGTCCCCACACAAATTGCAAGTGCATGAGAGTCGATGAGTTTGCAAAGTCAATAATTTTCCGGTAGAAAAGACCAGTCTCCGCCACACTCTTGTACACGGACTTTGATAAGTCTTGACATGGGAAAGAAGTGATAAAGCTTTGGAATACGGTACATACTTCCTTGTGAGAATCGGTTAATGGAGCATAAAAGAGAATTCATCAGCTTGGTAGTTTCGTTGGCACCGCACCGATAAAGCTTTCCCTTACATGCTCTTACACAAGTTACGAGAAGAAGTATGGTTTATTGGGCTCTGAATCGAGAGTGTGCGACGGCAAACTTCATTAGTAGAGCTTAATATTCTCACAGATATACTTATAGCATAAGCGGGCACGCGGTCGTAAACAATATTGACTCACGGGGAAAGACTTCTGCAAAGAATTCCAAAGTTGTTGACACACACGATTGATTAAATTTATGAATCTTCGCACTTCTTCCTAGTTAATGTACTAAAGGTTTATGCGAAACTACTGGCCTTCAGCCTAAGAATTTGGAATAGTCGTCAACACACGCTCTTTCTATTTCATAAGAAGGTCATATTGTATTGCATTCATATCTGGAATTTCCCGTATTCTCAAGGAAAATCAGGAGCGAGAGGCAAAACGACCGTCCAAGGAGTCACTATTTTTAAGCAAATTAGATATCGATTGAAAATAGGCCAAAGATAGCAAATATTAGCATAAGACTCTCACAGCGACTTTTCTCCCACGCAAGTAAATTACTGTTTGTGGTATTCCCCGTCACATCAAGCTGGCCGAAGTGCTAGTAATTCATTTGTTATTTTGTATACTCCAGAGGACGATATTTTTATGGGAGAGGAAGATAATAGGCGGTAAAGATTAGAGATTAAAAGTTTTGTTTTCCCTTATCGACGATTTTCCTGTGTTTACGTTTGCACCCGAAAGGACTGCAAGTGTCGCAAGTGGAACAATCGATAAAAAATCTGATTACCTATAGTGTTTATAAATCTTAAAGGCAGTTTTATCCAGGCATATAATTCCATAAAGCTAACAAAAAACGAAATTAGCAATTTAGCAATCCAGATTTTGAGATGCAAAACTATTTATTTTAAAATCGGCGAATTTTTTGCGAAACTTGCATTGGTTTTTTTTTTGTTAGAGGGCTCTGCTTCGGTTGCGAGTAGTATTGCAACTATAGCTGGAAGCTTTTCAAGCTTTCGTCTATTGCAGACACCCTGAGGCTATACGCGATGTTGCCATATGGACTAGGCAGTTAGCAGAGTTCTTTTAGCGAATCTCTGCTGTGTACATACCACATATCCTAAGCCTCTGTCGCCCACATCCGACCTTCCCTGAGTATCTATGCTAATAAAAGTTGGTGCCGCCAGGACTGGAAACAATTTTGGGACTACCCTCGCCTGAAGATGGGATCCATAATTGACTATGCTGATCAGTTCACATCTTATCTCGGACATTCAACTAGCACCTGTAGGTAGATAAGCAAATGGGAGGTAAAAATAAAGACGAGGTTATCTTCCAGTGCACAAGGGAGAGAAACCCATGCCTGTCGTATATACACGATAGGACTACTATGGGCCTCACGCAGCCCCAGGTCCCTGGACATTGCAGGCCGATCGGGCAACAATGGATGCTAACCGGCCTGAAGCTCGAACCCCAGTTGACCTGTTTCTGAGACCAGATCGCTAGTCTTCCCCCACACGCCGCAAGCACTTCAAAATAAAGGTAACCTCAATTGCACTGGGCGTCAGCGTCAGTGCATAGTGATATACACGGTGACATACACCCTGAAGAAGTTCTGCCGAGAAACCTTGTGGCCACAACCGCGTCACTCGAGCTCTTGGTGACTACTTGATTAATCTTACAACAGGGATTTAATAAAAAAAAGCAGTCAAAACGTACTTACCTAGGTACATAGATAGTTTTGTTAAAATAAGGCATACACTTTGTATCATGGACCTCGACTTATGTACTAATATGTGCAAGTGTGTATATACTAAGTAAGTATTTTGCGCATAAATCTTGATGACATCCCAGAGTGGCCCTTTGTCGTGAAGATTGTGCATGTAATATTCGGTAAAAGCCATCCAAAACACTGCCACGAGCCTGTGGCTTCATTCGACCGACTTTCTCGTGTCGTCCTTGAAATAATTGCATCAATACAAGAACGAATGATGGGCTGACACAGCTGATAATGCATATGGAGAAATACTGCCTATGCCTACTACTAAACATTTTATTCGCACCTGCTTTCTATTCATTTTATAGTATCAACGTCCAAAAATTCTCATATTATATTTATGGACTTTAACAAGTTTGACTGTCGCAAGTTTGCGTTCCGGCTGGAACTATTTAGTCAATGGATTTTCTCCTTGTTTTTTATAGATTCGCAAGTACTTCCTGATTTGACATCTTGTAGCTGGAATACGTGGACCAGGAAAGTAATTCCCGGTGGAACGTTAAACGCATAGACTGTGAAAGAACTTGCATTATCCAAATTTCTAGCTTAAAAAATGTCCAAATTATTTCGTCACTGAAATGTTTTCCAGATGCTGACAGAGGAACTAGGACTATTCGTTGTCAAATGCTTGTACTGTTACTCTTTCCGCTTTCCATATCTCTGAATATTTAAAGTGCACTCACGTATGCATGTATAGACGCATACGGACATGGTTATAGGAATGATTTAGGGACAACCACATTGAACTTTATTTTCAAAACCGATTACGCTTTTTGCGAAAATCGATTATGCCTTTTATGCTTTTAGAAATTATGCCTTTTACGGACTATTTGCATATTTTAAAGTTTTACAAAACATGACAATTACGCGGCTTTGGCCTTCTGAAATTGTAAAAGGTCAAAAATGGTAAATTTTAAAGAATTTGTGGCAGCAAATTTTCATTTTCTGGAATCCTGAGAAGCTTTCACCCATTAATTAGCAACAAAAACAAGAGAAAAACGAATTAATATCGCTATGCCGTTATACAGTCATAAATTTTACTTTAAACGTCAATGGTGATTAAGAACATGCCGTTATAAAAGTAAATCTATAAAATTTTCCTCGAAATATAGACTTCTAGAGCTAATTGTCGGACAATTATGCCGTTTGATATCAATTATGCTTTTTGAAATTGATTATGCTTATTATGCTTTTAATGCTTTATTTTTTTACGAAATCATAATATCCAAGGTACCTAAGATGCATTCTAACTAGATATTCGGGGTCTAAAGTGGCACTTTTATATTTATGCTTTTTATGCTTTTGGTTGTCTCTATATGAATGATCTAGTGAAAAGTCACTATAGGCATTCACTAGGGAAAAATTCGCTCCCCTGTAGGTACGAATGGACAGGGCAACAACATACGTTGCCCCGCAGCGTAGCCTTCTAATAATAGAAACGACGCAACAACATCTACATTTTTCCAAGATCAAAAAGAACAATAACAAGTTCCGCAATAATATTTGCCAATAAAAGCAGCCTTTACGTCGTTTCTACATTTGCAGATTCAGGCTGTAAGTGAGTCAAAGAAATTGATATCTTGCACGCACAACTAATGCATAATATGTATGTAGGTAATGTTATAACCATGTTAGGATTAACGTTACGAAAAATAAAATTCCCGTCTTTTAGTGAAGCTTTATTCTTGCCACTTACTACTCGTTAGTGTGTCATGTTGTGTGTATTTCTATACATGTGTACATATTCATAAAATGTAGGTATTACGTATGGAAGCAAAGAAGGAGTTCTCGGTACACATCACATCCCAGGGATTTGCGTGACTGAAAGGATTTGAGTGAGGACAAATAGTGAAATAAAAGGGGAAAGCAGAGGATGTGAAGAAACTTACAAAATCCTGCAAACACTTGGCTTCCTGTTGCGCCAGTAGGACAGTCTTATAGAAAAAGTTGGTCTCTTGGTAAAGCCGTTTGTACTCGTGGGGGGAAAGCGTCCGGTTCCTTTCATCCTTCGCATCCCCGTCTTCATCTTCCTCTCCATTCTCTTCCCAAAAGTCCTGTCTTCCCCCCGACTCTCTCATCTCAACTGGAGACTCCAGTTCCCGTAATGACTCTTCCTTCTTCTCCGAGGAGTTGGAAGGGTGGAATTGAATAGACTCGGCCTGGCTGAGAGAACGGCGCATTTTGTTCGGAATTGGAGAGAATTCATTAACATGCCGTTGTTCTGGTGGTTCGCTACCAAATTCCTTTCCTTCTTTTCCCGTCAGAAGTTCATTTCCAGCTTTGCCCCGATATTGCAGGAGTTCTGGGCGGGAAATGTATTTACTCAGCTGCTCCGAAAAGCGTGGGTTGTGGTTTGATTGGTTATCTGGAGAATTGTGTTTCTGCTGATGCCCTTTGGCGGGAGAAGCCCACATGTTGGTGATGGGGATGATGTGTGTTGCGTCACAAATCATTTGGTCTGACCAAATACAAATGGACAGACAGAGAACGAGTGAATTATAAAGGACGATTCGTGCTACATGTGACAATCTGTTCCCTTCCCCGAGGACTCTCTTCCCTTGCCAACCACTAAATCCCATGATCCCTGGCGACAGATTCAGGTAGCGTAATATCATCTTCCTGGAAAAAACCCTCCTTGGTGTCCTCACACGCGCTATTTTTTCCACAGGTGATCGTTTTGTAATAAAATGTGACTACATTGGAAGACCAAAGACAAAGCCAGCCAGATTTTTCCTTTGAACTCTCCTGCTCGTTGAGTCGAACAGAATTGTTCTCGGCTATTACATATTACATTGATGCTCTCCGCCAATGTTTATGTTTCTCACTTTATTATTTCTCTCTCTGTGGAGACGCCTGTCACTCACAGCCTACACTAACTCACTCTCACCACAGCCAATTGTGTAGGGCGACGGATTTTGTTGAAATAGTTGTCACGCACTGGTAGGTTAATTTTTTATTTGATTTTTAGCTATAATACACGAGCTGCTTTAAGCAGCTAATTAATCACATTTACCGCAAATCCTGATGCTTATTCATGCTTAAGCGGGGCATGAGACCGTTCCACACAAAAATTTTCTATTATTTCAAAAGCTTTCACGCAGCACTGATAAAATAGGTTTGTATAGCATGCAAAAGGATGGAGGTCTCACTATGTAAACAGAAATGAAAGTGATTTTGGCGGAGCCACGCACTTGTAGACGCACTTGTAGCTTTCACCAGAGACGCTGGAGAAGTGAGGAGCCGAATGGAGAATGTGTTCCCTCCAACTTAAGCTGACGGAGAGATGCTGGGCATGAGAGAAAGATCTGCTCCTAACCCGAAATTCCCTTCCGCTGCTTCTGTGCCCGTTCCAAGGTGAATGTGTATTTTACTTCATTTGCTTTCTCCGCTTTCTCCATGAAGGATTCAATGATGACGGGAAAGAAGAAATATCGGAATAGATCCCCGTCTACACCCAAGACGCCAAGGCTGGTATGTCACCTCTTAGAATCCGTGGGAGCAGGGATATTGTGGGGAGTCGTGGAAAAGGAGAAAATGTCACAAGTAATCAGACTAAAATGAGAGATGTGGGGAAGTACTTAAACGAGGAATATACGTATGTATATGTACTCCGGTAAACTCCAATTATTGTTCTTTAAAACATAACGAAACAAAAGGTATCTAATGATTCCACGAAGATCCTGCGTTGGTGGCAAAACTCAAGCGGTGGAAACTAGGGAGGCTTGCATTGGGTGACTAAATGGAGAAAGCGGATTTAAAGGGAGGAGTGAGATAATGAGGATCGAAATAGAACTGGCATGTGTTATGAAGCTTCATGTGTTATGAATCATTAAGCGCATTCCCTTTGCTGCGGTATCTCCAGGGAAGCTCGTCAATTAAGGCGACACATCCTACCCAGTTGAATGTAGGTATACAACTGCCCAATATAATTCATTGAAAGACACGCGTATGCTTTCACTTTCCATCCGCATCATCCATTCATTTTCCTTACGACCTCAGAGGTATAAATTGGATTACTTTGGTGTACGATTTATTTTAATTTCTTGCATTTGCAGTAACACCTTTCGTCGCGCTTTGCCCCTCCTACGCCTCCTGCCAATGTCCGGCGGTTCACCAGCAGCTACAGCTACATTTGCTTGACAAAAATAAACCACTAGCTGACTGCAAACTGTCCGGCGGCATGCTTCGACGATTGATTGATTTTAATGAGTGCGCACGTCCTAGATTTTTCTTCTACCGCCAGTCCGAAAGCTCTAAGAGCATACCTGAACATGCACAGACGTATCTATGCGTATGCATTGAAAGTATGATGAGAATAATTTGTGGGAAGTGAATTATTCTTCCTGGGAATTACTCTATTACTATAGTCACAGCAATGACGGAACAAAGCCAAGTTTCCAGTCACTTTTTGTGTAGTTTTACCGTTCTATTGAGACAGAGTAATTCCCAGAATCATCCTTTTCAAAATCACATGGAATCGTAGGGAAGATCCTGAACTCGGGCATATTGTTCAGGTATAATCATTATCAGGGGTTTTTATACTCGGTGAGGAATGCCTTGTACTTTGCTGCCATTTTCCATGTAATGCTCTGCTGTCAACCTGGAGAATTTTTTCATACGTCAAACACACTGCGTTCTAACAACAAGCATTAGTTTTATTTGACTGGCATCTTTAGACTTCAGATTTAGAAATCTTCATTCTCTCTGCTTTCTCTTTAGCTTTCCTTTTTATCTACTTTATTTGCATATTTAGTCTGTCTTTCGTCGTTCTTTATTTCTTTTTCATTTTATTTTTATTTTTCTCCCTCTTCACCGAATGTAAAGTTTAATTCAATTTTGATTCAGCCTGCATTCCAGGAATTCTCCTGCCTCACGGACAACTTGCAAATGTTGCGCGCTCGTGCACAAGACATTTTTTTCGGAACTTGCTATGCCATTTATTCCGTACATTTATTTGAGCGTTAGGTACTAGAAATTATAATATTTTTGCTTGTGAAACGCTTGTCTCCCCGCAAGGAATTTCGAAATGGAAGTTCGAAATGGAAGTGGAAATGGAAGTTATTATAGTAGACATATGCATTTTGTCTTTCGGATTCTCATCTTCACTTTTTCTTCAACTGTTCGGTTTTTTCTCCCATCCATTGTGTTGCTGTTTTCCAGGAAATAAATATTTCCTATTTCGGTTATTTTCTCTCCGGGGATCTCTTGGAAGCAACACTAATTCAGATGTAAGATTACACGAGAAACCAACTAACAATTCCCCATCTAGTAGATATACTTACACAGAATGCACCCAAATAGACGTGGTACATGTAATGGGAAAGCAAATCAATTAATTTATCATTTAGTGTAGTTTAAATTAAATTATTGCTACATGTGGATTCTCAGAAATCGTTCCAGGTAAGGTTTTTGTTTTACTGGGCATCGTCAAAAAACAACGTAAGAAACAAAACCAGCAATCACTTTATAAATTGTCATTCCACCAATTTTGATAATGATGTACGCAAAGCTCATCCAAATAATGACTAAAAGATTTTAAAAGTTTCAAGTATGTCGAAGGAAACATATTTTACAGTGGAAATGAGGGTGTACAAATGGAATGAATGAGAAATTTGAACGTTGGTGGAAATACATTTGGAAATGCACTTAGGGTGACAGTGTGCATGGAGAAAAACAGTTTGAACCAAAATTCCGCAGTCCCAACCCCTCCGCCGTAAGTGGGAGGAGCTTAGAAAAATCGGGAAATGACATTTTCACTCAACGATTTCTCAGCCGTTCCTTGAAGAAAGTTAGGGTGGTCGTTTTCAAGCGCAACGCTTAAATCCGAAAAAACCGAAAAATCCGAATTCCGGATTTTTCTAAAATTTGGCCCTAAAACAATTTTATTATGACTAAATGATCATTTCAAAGGATAGTGTTGGATTTTTTACTAAGAAAAGCCCGAAATCTTAAAAAAAAGAAAAATCCGAATTTTGAAATTTCAACATTTTCTCCCTAAAATCGATTTTTATTGAAAGCAGAACATCTTTAGAGCATTGTGTAATAGACCTTTTGCACCAGAAAACACCTGAGGATTCAGCAAACCGAACAATCCGAATTTTAGATTTTTAAAATTCGAGTTATCAACCTCGGTATTTTGTCTGGTAAGAAAGAACAGCTTTTCTCCATGCACTCTGTCACCCTAGGTGCATTTCCAAATGTATTTCCACCAACGTTCAAATTTCTCATTCATTCCATTTGTACACCCTCAAATGCATAATATTCTGAAACTTGAACAAAAAATTGAAGATTAAATATATCCTTGTCTTGTCTAGAAATAATATTCATTAAACGCATTATTTTAGAAATAATTATTGAGGTTCAGTGGGATCAATCTTCGAAGACCTTTTTTACCAATTTATTTAATACTATGTATATATAGGTACATACCCATGTACATACGTATATCACAACCTTTTCAGAAAATTGCGTATTACACGTGCCTATGCCTCTAAGCGTTCATAATTTAAATGAGCTCAGCATACCCTCTGGGTCCCATGCGTTTATTTGTCCCGCTAGGCCTGTTTTGGTAAAGGGGAAAGTTGTGTAGTCCTTTTATGGAAGTACGAGCGGCAACAGAAAAAAAGAGGCAAGAGGTATGTAAATATGGAGTTCTTTTTTTAGTGGAAAAGAAATTGTTGATTTAGGAAAAATTCTGGGAATCACAATTTCCATCTTTCCATGGCTGTGAAATAGTTATATTAATTTCTTCCGTTTCCTCATGTTGCATCTCTTTTCCAACGGTGCTGGAGAGAAATTCATGGACGAAGGAGAAAGCACTCGCCTGATGATCTTTTCCCCCTCCGTCTCGCTCCCCTTAACATCTCTTTCAAACCCCATGCTTCTTTTATTCTGTATCAATTATCCATTGACATGATGCGTACTTTTAAGGCTTTTTAAGTTTTTTCTCATCGTATTTCCTTTACCATCCCTCCTCTGGCATTGCCTGTCTTCTCGCCCAAAATCTTTTACTTTGTGTTTCTCTCGTTTTTAGATCTCTTTCTCATATTCACTTCATGTTTCACTTCTTGCAATTCCTTGAAGCTTCTCGAATCATACTTCATGTTCTACTTTCACGATTTCCTCTTCCCACGGGCCATCAGAGAGCTCCTTCCTAGGATATGACTTTGTCAGCAATGCCATGAGGATTAAATTCTGAGAAATAAAACAAGGAAATTAGAAAAAATTAATCCGCTTTGCCGTTCTTCCGTTGCCAGCCAGCCATTGTCTAACCCCAGCATTGTGAGATGAAAACTCCAAGTCAAAGTTTCTTATTTTTACAAGCGACAGGAAAAATAAAAAAGAATTTCTTCCGGCAGGAAGAAAAAGTGAAATTAGTATGTGCTTATCCTACGAAAAAGGTCGCCAAAGCTTTAGTCCATAAGTTACCTTTGCTTTGTCTTCACCATTCTCTAAATTGTGTACAAATGTTATGTGCGTGCACGTGTATACATATGTACATAAGTATTACATAAGTATTAGCTAATACTTTGGTACCTTTAATCTCACACAGGTGCCTGTACCACGAGTAATTTATTCGTTTGTATGTACTTATACATAATATGTCCTTGCGAAGAAAGTTATGAATCTTCCATGCTTTCCAGAGTATAAGGGAAACTATTTGGATCAAGAATTTCCGTCATATTATTTTTGTGATTTTTTCCTTCAACTGATTTGAAAGGGGGAATGAGGAAAGAAAAATTAATAGGATCTCACTTTCAACCGAGATTTAATTTGACAGACATATGTACATAGATATGCCACCAAAATCAAAGGATCGATCTTCCATGCTCAATCGTTTACGTCAGACGTGTGCAGGAAGATTTTTTCTATGGAATCACCGAAAAGGACGGAGTACGTAAAAATAAATATAGAACTTTTTCCCCTTATTCGCTCCTGCCATTGTTTCGCATCCATTATTCTTCTCAACTCATCTTGACGGCACCTTGACGGCCATCCACGTTCCGACCAGCTCCCACACGCGCTTTTCCAAGTGAGAGGAATTTTTTTAGGAGAATTAAGGAGGCGAGAGCGAGTCAATAACTTTCACGAACTCTCAAACCCGTGAGGAGTTATTTCTGTGAACTTTCCTTTTGACTACAAAGACCTTGTAGGCATTCGAATATATTTGCGTACATCCTTTCAAATTTCCTAGCACGCCCCACTCTTATTTAATGTAGGGGAAAGCCTTGTGGAAGCAGCGTATCAATAGGAATTATGTAAGGTTAAACAAAAGGCGAAAAATAAACCACAAAGAGTGGGCGGCTTTTCACTCATAATAAATCCAATAAGAGCGCGTCTGCACCGTCATTGGTTTTGAACTTTAAAATACAAATAATATCCGAGACACGGCTAACAGTTCTTGCCACCGTCATGCGAGTTTTTTCTCATAGTTACAAGTGCACATCCAATTTTATGTAAGCGGACATATCCACCCATATAGCTAGTATATACCGTATATGTAGTTATTAAATCAAGGGTCACTTGCTATTGCCGAACTGACTTTGCAGTTAGGCGAGTTAAGTAAAAGTGTGGGTCTATAAGAATATATGGGATAGGAATATATAGAATTTTTCCAGGAATCTGGTGGAGAAAGTTACTTTCACTAGTGAAGTGTGAGTGGCAAAAGTGTTTTCAGATCAGTTCAGAATAATACTTGGAGTAACTTGTATTGAGTCGATACAGCCAAATTATATTATAGACCACCGAAGATGTGAACTTGGTGCAGAGATAAAGAGTGAAAAAAGAAAATAGAGAGAACGCCGATGGAAATAAATGAAGTAATAAATGAGATTGAGATCCGACACAGGTATTTTTTTAATTATTTTTGAACTGTCTGGATCTATTCATGGAGCTGGGGAAAGCACACACCGTGCTAGCTTTACTTACTTTATATGTGTGTATGTATAGATATGCTCATGCGCTCATATATTCGCTTGTTCCCTCTCCGACTAGAGAGAAGGTGGCAACAAAAATGTGTCAACGACTCCAAAACTTTCACATACGCACGTTTTTTAATCACAACAACTAGTCACAGATGATCAATTCATTAACGCAGAAATAAAACCTCGAAGCAAAACATTTACGTATAATAAGACTTACCTAAAAAACGAGAATGCCTAATCCCTCCAGTCGGACAGAACGACTAGGTAGCTGTACAAAAATGCAAGTCGTAATATTTTACTCCATGTAAATGCATTTTCACTACGTGCAAAAACACATCACTCCAATAATAAAAATAATAATAATACGTAAGGTAATTACTGATTTACGATGATAATTGATAAGTATACATATAAATAGACTTTGTTGTAACTAAGAAAAATGGTACAGTTAGGTTGAATTAAAATTAAATTTAGTTAAATTACAATTACACTTAAATGTTATTACAGACATTTCCATATTATGCACAGTAAATAAAATTGGATTCACCCAACCAAGTATATTTTATATTTTTTCTAGAAGTCTGAAAGAATTGCTCGTAGTAATAATATTTCTACGCTAATCATTGTATACCAGAAAACATATATGTAAATGTACAGGTATAAATTGCATATAATTTTAACAAGTATATACAGTGAACAAAAAACTTAATTCAATACATAACAAAAATGTGGGAATAAGTACAATTTAGTATCACCAAAAAGATTGTCACTAAAAATATCGTACAAACGTTTTTTCATGCGAAGACTTCAACGAAACATTTTTGACTATAATATTCATTGGTATGTATTTTTTACGTTTCTAAATGCTATAATACTACTAGTTTACTATTTTAGCTACCAGGGATTTGCATCAACTATGATTCACTACTGGACTGGCAGGGTTTCTCTACTAGCCTCTGTACACTAATTCCTACGCCCAACGACCTTCAACGTTCGTCAAGGTTGCGACACAAAGCACTAAAAGCTCCACAGCTACTCTACTTAATATTTCAGATTCAACGAAGAAATTTTTGTTTGTTTTTTTATCTGTTTTGTTTTGTGAGAAGAAACGCTTGCCAGCTCTCTTCTTTATAAGCTTTTCCGATACATCTTTCTACACATGATTTTTTTTTTATAAGTTTATAAATAATGAGTCATTTCAATAATGTCATCCTTTTGCTCAGTGTGTAAATTGGTTTCTTTATAGGTGGTAATTCCTTTATAGATTACCCACGGCCTTCGTTAGCTTTCTTATGTGTACATAATGTGTATGTAGATATACTTACAAAAATTAACTAAAGAAGAAAAAGTCTCCGTAGCCCCTGAAATACAAGACTTCACAGGCCCAAATCAGACACACTACACCAATATGCTGCATTTTGACATTCAAAGTAAATCCTAATTAAATTACTAATTAACCAAGACGGGACCTGATTATTCAGAGGAACGAACAATAAATTACAGCAGAAGTGTACGTATACGTACAAGCTTCATTAAAGCTTTCCGTAGCGTAATACACATAATAGCTACATACACTGGTTGTTTAAAAATATAAGATGTCTTAAAACAATTTAACTATTGATTACATCACGAGGAGAACATCACCAAAAAGGAAATAAATGACTGTACCAGGACTTTGACACTGTACAGACGCAGGTACTGCATCCACTGTACGTGAATGCACGTACAGTGGATTCACGTAGATTAACTTGACGAACTAGGCTTACTTCGCACGTTCTTTTTCAAATATTCAGACAAAAGTAAATCGTGGCCAATAGATCAATTTTTCACCCTTATTTTTTAGGAATGTATGTATATGATTTACAAAATAACTTAATATTATTCCGTAAATTAACTGGAAAATAACTGGCAAAGTTCTTAAAGTTAGCCCCGGGAACAAGAAGATCGTTCCCATTTACACGTAGACTTCTTCATAAAGCTGCAAACGGACACGACAATGAAAGTTGCAAGGTACAGAAAAATATTTAACAAAACGGGAGGCAGACCTAATTTTTCTGAGGTTCTGCATTTGTGCAAAACAGGAAACGCGATGGCTTCAAAACCAGCTAATGACCTAGTCGTTAGGTGAGCATTTTCTTAATGGTAATTACATATACAAAGATACAAACAGTAATTAAAGTCTTGTATGTGTGACGAACAAAGTCAATAGTACGCTATTTTCCCGTAGGGGTTGCATGCAGTACAAGTGTAGCAATGTCATATTGCTTGTATATAAATAAAGCGTTGATTACTACTTAAACTTACAAACTTCATTCTTGACAACGTAATAAAAATATGTTAGAAAGTAATTGTTTAAAAAAAACGTAAGTATATAAAATGAGAACTGCTCATCCCAAAGATTACAGCTGGTAGTTGTAGTCATATGCTCTATTAATAGCCATATTTGGTAGAGAGGGGAAGGTAGTTCTCTGAACGAGATCAAACTTGGGTTGTTTTTCATCGCCGTCTGCGTCCGATTGTTTCGGATTGTTGTCCCCCGACGCCAACAAAGGTCCCTTGGAAGGTCCATCCTCCGCCCCACCCACCGTCGCCGCTCGTCCACGTTCCCCCCGACGGGATTTGGCCACTTCCATCATCTCCCGCCCCCTCCGGGTCGGATCTTCCGCCTCCAGATCGTAGCTGTCCTGGTCGTTCCCTTGAGGGGTCTGGCGGTGGACAGAGATGGAACGAATCTTGCTCAGGACCAAATTACTGGACAGGAGCAAGTTATCCCGGAGAGCCCGGTAACTGTTGCTCTCCTTCACCGTTCGGAAACTACCTCCTTTCCTTGGGCGAGCTGCCACATCTTCGCTGTTGGGGCCATGGCCCGGGCAATCTGAGGTGGAGTCACTGTGATGTCGTTTAGTACTTCCGCCACGGCCTCTCAGCAACAGCCTTTCGCTGATACTCTGACTGAGGGATGGAGGCCGCCCTTGGGGGGTGGCGTGTGGGGTGAAATTCTCTTCAAAGACGGTATCGGACGTGGGCGAGATTTGGTTGCTGCTCAAATATGTCGTCTCCGTGTCCGCCCGTGAGTGCTCGCTCACTGACCTCGGGATGTTGTTCAGGGGCTGGGGCTTGTTGAAGAATCTACAGTTGTAGTAGTCGTGATTGTCCGCTGCCGGACTCACCGGATTGGATCTTTGCTCAAGCTTCCGTTTCATTGAAGGCTCCTCGTCCTCTTCTTCGTACGGCTCCAGCATTTCATCCGCGAGGCCTTCGTCGTCACATGAACTCGTCAATCTCTCGAGTCGACCCTCCTTCTTCCTGGGAGGGGGCGGGGGTTGCAGTGGCAGAAAAGCATCCTCCTCAGAGTTTATTGTGGGAATCTGCGGGGGTGGTTTTTCCGTGTGCTTGATTACTTGGGCCGCTTTACGCTTCGTTGAAGGATAGTGAGAGGTGAATGGAATCTCACATAAATCAGTTCTGAAATATAATTGCTTCTTTAAGCAAGTTGTCCACATACACAACACACACACGCGGAAAAATGCTTGTTCGAGTTGTGGTTTTTTGATGCAGCACTCAATATAAAGATTACTACGTGTAGACAAAGGTAATAAAACCATTTGTGTGTACATGTCGAGTGGCTTTAGAATTGGATGTGGACTGTTACCTGGCACTAATGTGGAAGAAGTCAGCCGGAATATTTGCCTGCAATGATAGATACAAGTTGGGCTCGGATGCTTCCGTCATGGTTTCCAGGTGCCGTCGAAGTTCGGTGAAGTTCGGACGATCCGCCTGGCTGGTTCGCCAACATTTTCTCATCAGAGCGTACCTAAAATCAAGATGACAGTGATTGAATCTGTGTAGCAATGGGAGCGGTCAGGCTCAACCATCCGAAGAAACCTTTACTGATATGTTTAGAATACCTTCAAAGGACAACTGACAGGCCAAAAATACTAAAACTTACAATTCCTCAGAACAATTTTCAGGTCTTTCCATCCGGTAGCCTGTTTTGAGAAGATGAAAAAGCTCATTGTTCCCAAGGGCAGGGTACGGGTTGCCTCCAAGCGTCACGAGTTCGTACAGTAGAACACCATAAGACCATCTGAAAAGTATGTCAATGTATTCCTTATTGGAAGATACCTAATACGTGTGTGGCATGTTGATGAACCAGTCAATATCGGAAGTTTTTATTGTGTAAGAAATACATGAAGGAAACGTACACATCTGACTTAGATGAGTAGACATGAGTAAAAATGGATTCGATGGCCATCCATTTGACAGGGAGCTTCCCATCCGTCTTCTGATGGTAAACATTCCAAGTGTAGATGTCCCGACTGAGCCCGAAATCCGATATCTTTACTTGCTTGTAGTCCCCCATAACCAGGACGTTCCTGCATGCCAAGTCTCTGTGCACAACATGATTCCTCTCCAAGTAAGCCTGCAATTTCGAAAAATGGCGTACTGAATGTTAGTAAAAGCTTTGCTCTTCGCAAAGAGATGTTTAACTGGCAGTTTAAATTTCATACTTCGGGATTTCCTAACGTAATGGATAAAATAAAATCAAATGAAATCAAATGAAAATGCTTTTTCACCATTCCCAAAGCGATTTGCCGGGCGTAATTGAGAACATCTTTTTCGGTGATGGGACGACAATCTTCCGGGTCCTGACTTGGCTCCTTGCTTTGATCCGTATTTTTCTTGTTCTTCTTCTGATTGGACTCATCGCTAGAGCAAGCATCTTCCTCACAGTCAGACTCATCCTCTGATTTCGTAGTTGAATCAGTGTATCCTCCTCTACTATCTAAAAACGTAGTCTTGTTGGATGTAGAAGGACCATCTGGAACACAACAGGGCATTAAGCATTTAGACTAACCTTGCAGTCGGTTGAATTTGAAAGATAAGTCATGTGATTTGTAAAGCGTGCTATTGTTATACAAGAAATTAACAACATACATCCGTCCTTGCTGTTGGGTTGGTTGTACGAGTAAATTTGTGGAGACCGGCCATCCGAGTAACTGACATGTGAGCAGCTGCCCAGGGTTTGACCGGAATGAATAGTGGCCAAATGATGATTGCACGCTGAGGAGCTGGGATACTTTCCTCCCAGAAGAGGTGATTTATTCCCACCTGCGCCTCTCTCGCAACCCATATTCAGCATTGGCCAGTACTCCTCCCGTACCTGAGATTAACGATGAACAATAATTATTTTATTTCTTTAGTAAACCTCCAGTTAACTTGTAATCTGGTAAACTTTGTGATCATTTGGAATCCATGGGCCTTTCCTGAGCGAAATACAGGCAGAGAAGATGTCCCTACCGCCTTTTTAAGACCATAAATGCACATATAATATTGTGCTAGATGTTTTTTTCAAATTAGAAAGCATTTCTTACTTTGCGGAGAAAGGTGAGAAGATCTCCACCAGGGCAAAACTCCATCACCAAGCAAACAGAGCGGCCAGTCGTGCACGCCCCAAGTAGATTCACAATCTGCGGGTGACACCCCAAATTTTGCATTGTCACAATCTCCTTGATAAGTTCATCGCGATCTGACTTGGTAGCAGCCACTGGAAATGATCATAAACGGCGTTAGTATACAAAGTTTATGCCACACCTCAGAACATTCTGTGAGCGAAAACGTAATCGTGAAATATCTACCTTTGAGCATCTTTACAGCCACAGTCTCACAATTATCTTCATCGCCTTCGTTGTCATCAATATTGTTATTATTTGATAGCTTCTTGTGCTTCCGTCGAAGATCCGAATACAGTTTTTTGGGCATTTTAGCCCTCCGAACCACACCAAAGGCTCCCTGGCCAATTATATCTCCAACAGCGAGATTCTGAAAGCCAATGTCCCATTTTTCTTTGGGGAAATTCTCATCCAAAAGCTTCCAGGGTGAATACTCTTCGTTGAGGGGCATGATGGACCATTCATCCGTCATGGCGTCACGCTCTTCCATTGACTTTGATTATGAATACAAAAGGTCATTAGAACAACAGCAATCCATAACATTTAGATTTATTATGACCGAGTGGGAATAACCATCGCATTGTGATTACCTTAAAGTATGAATTTCTGGCTGCTTTAATTTTTCTCTTATGGAAATAATGTTTGGCATAGTGGCAGCCCACGAGTGAAGCCAAAACAATTGCAATTGGAATAGACACGTAAATCCAGTTTCGATGTGGCACGGGATGGCTTTCAGCTGCTGCGCCATAGGAACATAATTTTAATTTTGCAATTGTGCGTTTCCTACCCTTTATGTGCATATTTATTTTAACTGGAAAAGGCTGCCAATAATCTAGTTAACTTCTAGGAAACATAACCAATTCGCCTTCAGAGACGAGTCATTTTTTAATAGAATTGTGTAAAAAATTCAAAAATAAGCTCCGCGTATCTCACGTACTTAATTTGGTGTTCACAGTGATTGTTGCAGGAGGAGAGGGTCCTTTCTCGGAAATAGCCGCCACCGAAATTTGGTACTCCATATTTTCCCGGAGGTCACCAATTTTGATCTGTGTCGTATTCTGTATGAAATAGAGAAATTTAAATGTAAATTTAAATGTCAGTAAAAATCGCAAGAAGTACAAAGAGGTGTACTCTGTTTAGTTGACTTACCCCTGGTAGGAAGAAGGGACCGATTAGAGGCTCTAAATCCGCGGCGCCCCCATCCGTGTTGTTGCTATTGCTGGATGTGTCATGTGCCAAAATGAGGGAGAAGGAAGTGATGCTCACGACGTAGTTCTTGATGTAATTCACTTCGCTGGCGTGCTGCGGAGAGAGCCAGGTCAAATGCAGGGTGAAACTGTCACCCTTCCTTGGAGGACCGGGCAAGATGCTCTTGGCCTCTGCTGAATCCAATGCAGCCGTAGACAATGAAGCCGTCAAATTTCTTGGTGGGGGTGGCTCTACAAATTCAAAAGAAGTAACTCCATACAGAACTGCCTTCGAGTGCTAGGAATTATACTTATGATGAGGAAAAAATAGCGTACCACACTTGTCGAAACGAAATTGATGGACTTGAAGGCAGGTGGGCGTGACGAAAGTGAGTTTGGTGTGCGTGCTTTCATCTTCGTGCCAACCAGCGCTCCGGGAAGTGATCCTGACCTCGTACTGCGATCCGAAGCGAAGATTTTCAAACCAGTAGCGGTGAACACCCAACGGCTCCTATATGTCCCCAAAAGCAATTATTATTAATAATTCTGCCACCTGAATTCTAAAACCCATTTCATGTACTGCCTTTTGGGTCTGGTGATCAAGCACTTGTTTTCTTTAGAATTTACTGATACAACTTTTTAAGGACTTACATCCCGAATACGCACAGTCCTCAATTTTTCCTCCCTGTCTTGATTCCCCAGCACTATCTTGTAGAAACAAGCTCGCTCTACGGATAAATAAATGACCACGTTCAGCTCATAAGGTATTGTGATAGAGGCAGAAACTACATACTTCTTAAGTAAAGGATGTGAAATAATCAAATTTCTTTCGGATTACCTTCGGGAGGATCCCAACCAATCAGAACATCTAGCGAAACTTCCTGAACCACTCTTGTGGTCACCACAAAGATCCTCTTCGGCTGCCCAGGCTCCACGTAACCTTCAAAGAATTAATTAATTCAAGGTTTATAAATTAAAAAGTATAATCTGAATAATTGTATTAATTATTACAATCATTGCCTTAACTGTTTATCGTTCCAAACAATTTAGTTTGGTTTACTCCTATTTCTAAATTTGTGTAGATTCATAATTTGTCAAGTACTCATTGTTTTAAAATTTTGTGAGTACGAATATGTACGTACATAAGAAGAAATCACACATATGTATGTAAAAAAAAGTATGGATTCATTTCATTTGGACCTAGCCTTACCGTGAAGTGTGGTAAAGGTTTCCGTGGACGTTCTGTCCAATATGCCCCGGGGATCTACAGCTGTCACTCGCCATTGGTAGGACTTACTCAGGTAAGCCACTTGAATCTCATCGAACCCATATGGAGTCTGAAATCATTCGAAATGAAGCAAACATCCATGAACTAACATAAGCATCACTCCAAGATTGGGTTTATTCATTATGCATTGTCAGGCGTGAGAATGTGGGACATTCCGTGCAGCATAGTGAACAACAATAGTGAATAAACAAATAAACAATACACTCCGTAATTTTGATTTCTTTCATCTTCCTTTCTCTTATTTTAAGTCTCTCGGAAATCACACCGCATTTCAGCAGGAGCAACATTACAATGGTACACTGTCACGGCAGAATAAATAAACAAAGACAACAGAAAATTCCACACGATATACTTTTTCCAACACTGAGAATGTCATGGAATGCTTACGCCAGGAAATACGTTTTTGCATAACAGATCCATGTATGTCTTCCTATACATGCATACACATTAATAATAAACATTTCATCTGCTACTCATTAATACAAAATAAACCAGTTTGATAGGCACCTGCATTCATTTTAGACAAAAGCTTAATTCAACGAAATATCAATGGCACTCCGGGAATCTAGGAAGAAAGTTTTATTCCTTTGAAGTACAACGCTGCTGCTTTCTTTTCTGATCAAAATTAGTCCTTACAAATTATATGTATTAAATCTATGCATGCTTCACCCATCAAAACAGGATTAAATTATTTTACGGTGACACTAAACACGTTGCTTTTTACGGGCCAAATACGGTAGAGATATTTGAAAGGAAACCTCAATGAAATGAAAAAGTACGGTGAAACTGTTGTGGCGGGAAATGCGGGCTGCCCCTGTACAAGTGTATATATGTAGGTTATAGTTAATTAAAAGCTATTGTTAATCATTTCAATTTACAAACTTCACGGGAGCTACCTACTGCACACCTAACGATAAGATGATTCCATCCAAATCCGAATATGAAAGGATTGGGCGATCGTTGGGTCTTCAGAGATATTGAATAAAACGGAGATGTTTGATATAACTGATTATTGGAGCACTAAGCATACATATATGTATATGCAGACGTATTTATACATATGAAGCGGTACTTACTTTCCCAAGTGTCTTCCACGGAGTCCATTGATCGGAACCTCGATTCTCAATACTTTTGTGATTACTTGCGGAAATCATCTCTCGTTGCTCAGCAATAAATACTACGGGTAGGTTAAGATGAGCGTCATGTGACTCATCTACCGCAATCACACTCTCGCTCAAAGACGTGCTGGAATTAGTGGCCGTCATCACCCTTCGAAGACTGGGCGAGACAAACTTGGTTTTGAGGAGAATGAAATGCCGGTTGTACTTCCTGAGCCTCGAGCTTTTTGGAGAACTGCTGGCAGAAGTCTCCTGGGAGAAGGGAGTGACCCCTTCGCAGAAGATTTGCAAAGAGTCAATATAACTGGAGCTAACGTGGTTGGTCGTGGAATAATTGGTCTGCACCGACATGCCGAGACGCTCATTTCCCTCGCTGGAATTTTGATGGGGCTTTCGAGGGAGAAAGGATAGACAGTTTGGGTCGCTTAGGAGAGACAGACATTCGATGCTATTGCTCAAGCCTCCATTTTGATCTTTCGTGGGCAAAGAGATTGTTTTGAACTGCTGGTAGGTGCGGAGCTGAGACGTGACATTCGTTATGATTTCAGCACAACGCTTTGTACAATTCCAGGATGAATTCTCCTGCAAAAGGTAAATGAACGGAATGCTAACCTAAACGTAACGGCAAACTCGTATGAATAATAACCTATGAATTCGTATGTATATATGCTTTATATTTAGGTAAATCAGTTGGCAGTAGTACGAAGGACGATCCAGGAGACAATACTAACTAATAACTAGTTGTTATTCCTTTATCGATGCAGTAAAGCAAAAAAAAAAAGTTAGTGACTTACGCAAAGCGCCGAGCAATCGTCGATTTTAGGTAATACTTTTGTGAGATTCCGGCACTGCACCCAAATACACAATAAAAATCAGTTTCCATTCCATAAAATTACACATACATTTGTAAATATGTGCGTATTAAAGATTAAACGTTTGAGTTTTTAAGAATCACGACTGAAAAATGATGTATGTGCATACATGTATGTATGTATCGCATGAATTATGTAATTATCTATGCTATTGATTCAATTGGCACAGACAAATGTAAGCTAACGTTACAAACGCTAATCAACAGTAAAACATTTTGCAAGACATCGCTAATACACTCAATAAAAAACTCAAATAGACTGGGTTTAAGGTTTTTATTAAACTGGTTTACCTGCTCACAGGTGACTTGCTTCAGTTTTTCAGTCGGGCATAAGAAGGGAATGCAGAGGTCATCCTCCAAGGGAAAATCCGGAACTGATTGTAGCGCCCCCTGGAATACAGTTAAACAAGAAACTAAAATAAAATTTTGACATAATTTTTACTCCGTCATCTCACGTTAATCATTCTGTGGCTAAAAGCGGTGAAAAGGGTAGGAAATAATAATCTAGTCTAACTGGCTTAGTCTGACCTCTGCAGTTAAACTGTATGAAAAAAATAAATTACGGAAGTTAAACTTACAAAATCGTGCAAGCACTTTGCCTCCTGCTGAGCCAGAAGTACAGTGAGGTAGTAATTGATATCACCGTCTACAATCTGTTTCCCCTTGCTTTTAGGTGGGCGGGGTGTGACCTGGGTGTGTTCGAGGTCAGGGCTGTCGTCTCTTGAAGCATGGCTCTCCTCCGTGTCCGCCTCCTCCTCTTCATCTTCGGAATGCTTAGACTCGAAGATGGAGATCTTCGGCCCTCGATTCCGACTGTTGTTGTTCCCTCCGTCCTTGTCTCTGCCTAAGCCTTCGCCGTCCCCCGGATGTCCGGCTGGGTCGCTGTTATTGGTGTGGGGACGGAAAGTGCTGATAGCCTCGTAACTCGCGTTTGTCTCGCTGTTACCGCCCTCGCTCGTCCCCTCATGCTGACTAGTTGATTTGCCGGTGGCGGACGGTCCCAGGAGCAAATGGATGTCGACGGAGGGGAAGAGGCGAGTGAGCAAGGGATCTTTGTTGGTTTTGGATTTGCTCGGGGGCCCACTCGGGGTGGTGACTACGGTGGTGGTTGTGAGAGGGAATTCGCTGGAGCTCACATGTTTGTAATCCCTCAAATCAGTCGTCTCACTTGGAGTGGGGATGGTGGTGGGTAGTGGAAGGCCGTGGCATTGCAGGAAGAAGGTCTGCTGGGGGGTCAAGGGGTCAAGGAGGAGGAACAAAAATGTGATGAAAAAGCAGCGAGGCGGATTTTTGGACTGAAGCGAGTTTGTCATGGGTGCACCTCAAGATCTCCCTCTGAGCTGCATGTCATGGCAACTTCTACAAGACGAATGCTTCCAAAGCCGGACTGGGACCTCGCTGGATCATTGGTACAAATCAAAGACGAGCGTGGTTTCTACTCTCACTTTTTCTCCGTCCTTGTTTAACTGGAAAACGGCCGGTATGAACGACATTCCTTCAGCTCTTCCAATCCTTTTGTCTTCGATTCATCAATGTGTCTGGTGGGAGAATATATTGAAAGAACAAATTATTTTAAGCCAGTGATGTGGATAAAAAGAAACCAAAGAGATATTTTGCCGCTCCTATGATACGGCTCACTGAGAATTGTCTCATTTTATACAAGCCAATATCCGTGTGTTTGCACATATAATGTATATATTTAATGTTACTTTTCGGGATCTCACGTTGTCATCCAAACCCCAACAACGTGACATGAGAACATCGAGGAAAGAATGTTGGGACATATTTTTGAGGTTTCACCAATGTTTACTTTCCTTTACATCTTACTCAATAAGCTCAACCTGGGAAATTGCGGAGTGAAACGAATACCGCGGCGAGTGTCTCCCTACCAATTTACAAAGTATTTATTTAGAATAAAAAGGCTCAAAAGAATTCGGAAGTTTCTCTAGTCTTTAAACTATACAATTAAGAATTGTAGGTTAATGCTTTAGGCGTTTGCCGGTGTTTATAATTTTCTCGTGACCCTCTGCCACGTGTTTGTTCTAGTTTTCATTGTTTTCAAAGCTATTATCAGACGGGTAAACACGCCACTGATGTTAGCCAAGTTCATTGGGAAAAATCACATTTTTATTTGAAACTGAGTCACAATCATTGTGTTGAGTGCTCGCATATAACGAATCAAACTGGATTGATGGACAAATTAATAGCTAAACTGCTTCGACAAATATTTGAATAGCTGAAAGGATTTTGAAGGATATTGCGATTGAACAATATGCATATACATTAGTAATATGTACTTTGGACACAGTATTTACGGACATTTTGAAAAGTAGTTTAACATTTAGACTTAAAACGTATTGATTCCCTCTGTCCAGGGTGTTTGCGCAGTTTATTCACGAGTAAATTGCCCATACCATGAATGTGTTCATGTTATGTGGTTTTTTGTACTTTCACCCTTTTAAAATTCTCGTCATCATCATCTCGTATAATTCGGTTCCCATTTGGATCCAGAATTGTTGAACAAACAGAAAATAACTTTGGGTGGCTTTCAAAAGAAATTGACTCATTTAAAAACAGAAAACGCTTCGCGGTGTCGATTTCTCCGTCAATGTTCTCTTGTTCTACCTATTAGTATTGAATTTGGGGAGAGCGCTTTATACAGCTACGGATAAATGCCCTTTATTTTGCATTTTTCCTTAATATTTGACGCTAATGTCCCTTCGATGGTTGCGGGAAGGTATGATTGTTTTGTTTACTTTTTTATTTGGTGCACGTCACATTCCTCAGTACACTTCTGGGTATGGTCCAGGCATAATCGCTTAAGCAAAGAGTGAAGTGGTTACTCTTGCGGCATAATGCATGCATTTGGTGGTCAAAAATAGATACTTCCAGAAATGGAAACCGACCCCATGTGAATTTTGCATGCGAGTGTCCAGAGACTCGTCTTGTGTGTGGTAATGAAAACATAAATAATCGTCCACAACATCAGTATTGATTATTTTCCGAGCGTTTTAGTGTGGTAGTATTCCTCTGCAAGTCGACTAAAGTGGAAGCCATACGAATGTATACACATACATATGCATTCTTTATAAGTGTCTCTAATTGTGAAAGTGAGATAGAGCCAATATCTTGTCTCTCCACAACTTTCTCTGGTCTGGACAGGCTCTTTCTCTCCTTTTTATTTTAGCCTCATACCTTTCTATGGTGTCAAGCACATAAGTCAAAGAGGGATTTTAAGGAAATCCGTAACCGTGCCCAATAAACCATTTTCCTACCGAATTTCCCTAATGTAATGTCATGCACATCAAAAATTTCTTTTCACTCCCTAAATTGTACCAGGACCAAAAGAAAGGACTACCTTTTAGATTCAACTAGTTATGTCGGACGGCTTTCTTCTTCATTAAAACTTTCCACGTTAAGCTCTATTTCACTGGTGGCAGGGAAGTAATTAATGGTGCTCCGTTTTCAATTTACCCCAGAAAAAACTTTTCCGGAATTCCGTGTAATACTCGAGAATACCGGCTTCCACTTGAAATAGATTTGACTATATTCGAGGAACCATTAAAAGAGTATTATGAAGATGCTTACTTAAACGAGTGCTGCTCATGACATGTCGTGTGTACATACTCGTGTCCATACGCGTTCTTGGTGTGTTCCAGACGGACATGCCGTCACTTTGTGTAACAAAAAAAAGTAGGGCGACGGCGAGCACAGGACGTTCCGCGAATCACTACTCCAACTACCATATTTTTGGGGGAAGTCGATTTCATAAAAATCTCTCTAGAGCCTTCTTGTTTACATTTTAAATATTAATTCAATGTCGATATTGTGGAACGCACTCATTAATAAAAGTACTTGTTGCAACTGAAGGATGTTACAGCCCTTTGCTTCCTTATATTCAAACGCACACAAACGGGAAAAAACACGGATTGGGAAAAAAAGTGCAACATCGACCTTCGAATATAGAAGCTACAGAGTTATTAGCATTGTAAATAAAATAAAACTTCTGCCAACTGTTTTCAAATACTGTCTTATTCGGATGGTTGTTTTCATTTTTTTGAGTGACATTGCGAGAGTTTTTAGGAAGGAAAAAAAAACGTTACAGCATGATTTATGCTGAGGCACTCTTTTCACGTCTGAGTAACCTCTTTTCTCTGACTCGATATTATTATTATTATATTCCACTATTTCCATTTTCCATATCATAATCATAATAATAATAATCAACCGTCTTAACTGTGGAAAATACCAACTCATGGCTAATGCATACGTGTAAAGCACAGGCATGCATACACACCTTACGCAAGGAAGACAAGACCTTGTGAATATATGTACATATATCTAATCCGTGTAAGTACGCATATAGATATAATAATACGGAAAGTGCAAGGATTATAGGGCATATACGTCTTGGTCGTGCGTCGTGCTGTACTTCCCTGTGTGCATATGATATTGTGTTACATTAGGTACTTATGTATGTGATACTGTATCGTGGTACATGTCTGCACTATACTTTTCTTGGAAAAGTCTTCTGAACGGATTTTGTATTTCCAAAACGAGCACCGCACTCTTTTCTGCAATTTCCCTATTTACTCCTTGATATCATGCATGGTCCTGGTAAGACGAAAAAGTGTGTGTGAAAAGTGAAGCAAACTTTTCTCATCACGGACTGGAATGAAATGTTGGTGTCTCCATAATTTACCTTGACCACAAGGAATCCAACTTCACATGCAGCTTTACAACTTGTGTGAGAAAGGTCCTTTTTGTGCAATAGTCTGTACCTTTCGTTCCCATTTTTTGTGCACAACTTCATCTAAATGATTTAATTTTCACAGACGCTAAAAGGTAGCAGATAATACTCCTGCTTATTATAGTTTCTTGAGCACTACGCGTACGTAAGTAAATGCCCTTTGTGGGGGAATTTCCTATTTTTCATCATAATCCATATCGTACAGATTTCGCACCAAAAACTCGTAAAAAAGGGAAGTAAATATAGTGATGACGCTGCACGTTTGTCGCAAATGTACAGACGAAGGCCACAAAATTTTATAAAATTACTTTCAGAGGAGTCAATTTTCTTTGGTATTTTGTCCATATTTTTTCCCAGTGAGCATAAGATTGTGGAAAATTTGGGAAGGGAGGATTAATCCTACGCTTGGGATACATGCTGAATATTTCGGGTTTCGTTGGTGTAAACAATTTAAGAAACTGGAATTTTTAAAGTTATTTGAAAACACTGTTATCCCCTAACATGCAGAATAACACTGTAGGAGGGATGTGATTATTCCTTCATGAGTAACAAATCCAGTTGCCGTTACGGATTATGCGAACCTTAATTTTATGTTAAAGCGTAACAGAACTTCATTGTAGGAGTCAAGGTCGTCCAGGAAAAGGAACGTGTGGAAAAGCTTCCACGTGTCAAGTTTATTGACAAAATCTTTGATGTAATCAGAAGGATAACAATAATTGGATAATTAGTGTCCCGAGCTTAATATCTGACTGCTTTTATGATAACGAGACAATTTTCTACTGATGGTCATTAAAAAAGGGAGGAAGGCTTATGAGAAACAAAACAGCTTCATAAAGTTGGATTATATTGTTTTAAAAGACAAGTTGGAGACAGAGAACGGCAGGGACATTAGAGCAAAGCATAACGTGTTACCACGTTAGAATGTACGAAAAAGCTGGCTCTGCACTGCAAGTTTACGCAGTTTCCTCCAAACTTGTTCAAATTTTGCAAAAAGTAGACACACTTTTTGATTTCATAGCAGAACAGATGGCAATAGTAAAAGCAATTCAGTTGGAGAAAATGTACCAGAAATTGAACGCCTCTATAAGCAAACAAGGAGGAAGAGAGGAAACGCAAATTGGCTCAATGTAAATAAGCATCGTGCACGCACCGGTCATTTGGAACCTAATATTAATACCAAAGCTTATTACGCGCAGAATGACGGTGCCTAATTTATAGCCATCAGTCAACCGAAGTGGTGAGGATTGCTACTTATGCTAAGAAGCCACGTAAACGCGGATTTGGTCACAATTTTTCATCCATCAAACACGGAACTCCCTAAAAATAAAAACGGAGGTCGTCAACGTCCACAAACGGTGGGCTATTTCGATGCCGCGCACGCCACATCCGTCTTTGTTATAACGGAAATAAGTAATAATGCTTAATCATAAATTGGTGCTAATTATACTTCCTCAGGTGTGCTCCCCACTATAGGCACGTGTTGTAACCAGCAAAGTATATTTGTGCTTCCGGTCAATGTCTATAATCAGTACAGTGTATAGATTTTTGGATATAAGGTCGCCTATATTAATTTAAACTTCCGTATAGAATATGCCATCTAAATTTAAGAACTTCACCAATTGCGCTGGGAAGTTGGGACATGGAAAAGAGGACTTAGGTAAAGAGAACGTTTCTATTGACGGCTTACGTGGAGTATGGAATTAAAAGGAAGGCAAGGACCTGCTTAAATGTATAATGCTGTTTGCGAAAGGTGCAAGCGGGATCAAAATCTGAAGAATCGCTAAGAACCAGTACAGATATCTCCACCAAGGTTGGCCTGCCGTCCTCACAGAAGCTCTACAATTGCTAAATTTTTTGTCAATTTCCTCCCTTGTAATAGCATTCAAAGGTAGTACACACCATCATACCTGTACTATAGTAGCATTACCTAATTAGTACCTTGAATATACATAGGTATACCTATGTTTATAATGTATGTAGGTACCTATATAATATAGTTTTCCCTCTCTAATATTGTCTTCCCTTGTTTCCTATCGAGTTGTCCTTGTCGCACTTTGCCCATTACTCTCTCACGACTTTCCGTAGAGTTCTCCTGCTAAATTGTGCTCGTCTTGAAGGAGTTAAAACCCAGTAAGGTTGTCTACTTCAAGAGCATTGTACTCCTACCTCCTACATACAGTTTCTTTTTTTTTCCAGATATTTTTCGCTTTTACAAAAATCAAGCTATTTTTCAATTAATGCACTGGCACAGTTGATAGAGAGAATTAAGAGAAAAGTTTCACTGACATATTTAGCTGTTTATTAATAGCTTGTAATTAAGATCCTTATGTGTATTGCTATAATGCTATAGGGTATCTAGGGTATAATATTAAAATAAAGTACCTACTTTTCAGAAACAAGTAAAATCGCTAAGACTTGTACATGGACGTAAACTTAATCCTACAGGCGTCAGCTTTTGCAACGTCAGCCGAATATATTAGTAGGACAAAAAATTTATTCCGGTACGTGACGGAATATCTTGCATCGGAATTCTTGCAAAACACATAACAACAATTGCTGTAGCCTTAAATATTTGATGATATGATGAATAGGGCAAGCCAAAATCATAGAAAGCATAATCCGAAAAGGCACAAAATTCCCGTAATTTGTTGATTTTGAGGTCAAAATCAGCATGATTTATTTAATTTCAATCTATACTACAGATGGGTCATGCACCTTATTTTGCTCAACTTCAGACCTGATTTCTACGGTCAGGTTTTATGTAATTTTGTAATTTTAATGCATACAGGTTGTGGACAGGCTAAAAGCGTGACACGGGTTTTATACTTATGTAGGATGCAGGAATAAAAACTAGCCTAATTTGATAGTAGGAAAAGCATAATTATTTAAAGCATAAAAAGCATAATGTTTTTCGGTAAAAGCATAATTTTTAGCAACAAAAAACATTAGTTGGCTAGCCCTAATAATGATAAATAAAAAGAGAGATTTCTCTAATAATAATAATAATTTCAATTCAACACAATTCAAACCCGTAAAAATGTCCAATTTCATTAATTTCCATAAAGGTACGTAAGGAAACGCAAAAAGTAATGCACATCTGTTGGCAAATGCGATAATGTATGTGTATACATATGTATATGTACACGTGTGTATGGAAATGTATATAAAATGTTGTTTTCATCATTTCATCATTCCAGCAAGCAAGATTCCCCTTCACGTAACTCACGGAGTGGAACGTAAGTTTCATAGTATGACCGCCCCTGACCCTTGGCACAAACACTTCCTTTTAAGGCGGGCTTTCGCGTAAAAATTCGCCCCGACACTCTTTTGGGGGAAAATTCGAATTGTTAATATAATAAATGTGGATATGTTGGAGCTTTGATAGGAGTGATTTATGCCACGGGTACTACCATGCTAGCCGACTGTGGCTTGATTCCATGAGTTACACCTGAGAGGGAATACTTGTCAGCAGATTTGGTGATACCAGCAGTATAATGAAAATTTCATTCGGCAGTGACGGGAAATCTCTAGTATACTATTAGGCTACGATCACTACAATCTAATTTCAGTCAGCATTAGAACACAGATAGTGCACTGCCTACATTTATTAGCACTTTGACACCATATCATTCTACATACAGTTGCTGTAGCTTATTGTTGTGTCACTTATTGTGTATCACAGCTGGAGGATGAAGTATTGACAAAAAAGGGTGAAAGAGTATAGGCGAGGTAGTACAAGCTCCGGAATCCGATTAAAATATGTACATTATGTATAAACTCCTGTGTGGAAGTTGATGGTAAAGACCACAAGAGGGCTTGAGGCATGACACTAATGACAGGAATAATAATAATTGAAACAGAAAACTCTCTTTGAACTTGGCTTTGTCAGATTTAGTTAGTTTAATTCTTTGCATAACACTGTGAAGTGGGTAATGGGTAAGAATTATGTAGAAAGTCAAACAATACGAAAGATTTTGACTTCTCATATGCTATGCCTCAAGTTCAACATCCGAACCATTTCAGCCACAAAAAAATGAGCGGGCATAGCGTGAGATAAACAAAGGTCAGTTTTTGCTTGGTGAAACTATTGTTATTTTAAACAAGGATGGTAGCCCCTGCTCCAGCACAACATTTGATACCAAGGAGAAAGGACAGGTATGTGAATAATAATAGGATTCTGAGCATGAAGTAAATAAATATTATAGGCATAATGAGGAGCTTGAGAATACTGTGGGCTTCCCTATTGTTGGAAACACACGTACATATGTTCATACACGAAGATATTCCTTTTCCATTACTTTACTCTTTTACTTTGTTACAAGTAGTTGTTTGTACAAGGCGTATTACGTGTAGCACAACCATTTTCTGCACGTCACACACATATTTATGTTTTGGAGAACAATAATTAAAACTTATTTTACAACTTATTTTAATTTTCAATGCACATTTTCCAGGAAAACGGATTCGTGATAAAGTACCTCAAGAAATACTTCTATGAGATAAAATGCAACCAGGTTATATCTCCTTTGGTTTTCAATGAATACGTCTGCAGTCTAAAACTAAATAATTTATCCCAAAAAGTGCGGGCTTTTGCTTGTATTCTCCGGCCGCAAGACACATAAACATACCTACAGAACATGTACACCAGATACAACATACCGAACGAGAGAGAAGAACAGCGAAAGTTGTAACAACAATTCAAAATTTGGACAAAAATATCTTTTTTGGGTATGTTTACCTAATAACCGTCTTAATACGTCTTAATATGTTGGATGGTCAGGGAAAGTTTACAGAGGTGTCAATTTCATTGTCATTGGTCAAGTAAATGCCTTCTTGCGCCGTGTTTTTTTGTAACGGATGAATTCCTGGGATATGCAAGCATGTCAAAGCTAAAAGTTCCCTTCGTTTATTAATGCGTAAAGTGACGCAGATAAACGACTCGTGGAGGGGGAGGAATGAAAATAAAAGCACACATCCATATATATGACATATGCACATATGTACATGATACATAATGCATGATAAAGTTGGGAAAGTTCTATACGAATGCGAAATAGATACATATGACATGTATATCTAAATAAATATATATAAGTATAAAGTGCAAACATGAATCTGCGCTTTGTTATTTCGCACACCGATTTGACATTTTTATGCATGAGCAGACCGTCTCATATCCCTTCTTCCGATAACTTTTCGTCCTTTCTTCTTACGCGTCCCAATCACGCACAGCCATTTCTACCTGCAGTACCTGCACACTCTTCTTTGATGAAGGCAATTTCCTTTAATAGCTCCTAGTCCAGGACAAACCATGCGCTCTATTTAGAATTTAAATAAAACTTTCATTTTAGCACGGTATTTACCGCTTCATAGGAGAGGATATTCTCTATAAAAGGGAGAAAGAGAGAAAGAACGAAAAGGAAGATGGATAACGTTCTGATCATTTCCAACTGTAAGAATCCCAAACCAAGACAAAGCCGTCAACTTCTTCCACAATCTCGAGCAAAATCTCGTGACGGAAAGAAGATCGTATTCATGAGGGGAAGGGGAAAGGAAGAAACCATTTGCAAATCCCCCTTTATAATCCTTTTATAATCTCTTGGTCAAATCTTCTACCACCCTCTCGTTTCCCATGTGGAGAGAAGGGATTCGCTCTTGTTGAGGCTTTGAGGGACAGAGTGGAATAGCCTGGAAGGATGACTTCTTCTCATTCTTTCTTCCACACATGATGAAAGTGTTATCATTCCTCTGAATTTTTATTTTTTACTCTCAGTTAACCTTGTACAAAGATATGGATATGAAATACTCCCTAACGTTTTCCCAATTATTACGGATTCTAGACGCCTCATCCAGTTTGAACTGCTTTGAGCCCTCCTGCTACAATGGTTAGAATTGTTCAAATGTACTTTAGCGTCAAGTGGCAGGTCTAATAATAATATACATCTGTTTGTTCTTCCAAAATCCTTGTAATTCACTCATTGCCTGGGCAATGAATTTCATTAAATTACAATTTTTTAATAATGCCCATTTCTACACAGGTGCTTGACATCTCCATGAAGACTGAAAGTTCTAGAAAGGAATGACGGGGAAATGCTAATGGGAAAAAGAATTTGCTTTAAAAGATTAGATTTCTCTTCACCCTCCATCAAAGTTCAAAGAATTCCCTAACTCGGGCCAAATCTGCAATATAGTATTTCATTTCTGCTCTTTCCGCTTCTTCACTCTCTTTGAGCACTTTGAAGAGCTCTTTCTCTTTCATCTTTTTTCAAATCATTCCCCAGCATCACTCAATTTCCTAATAAAAGCACCTTTTTGCCATGCGGTAAAGTGTAGCAAATAGAATTTTGGATCCACACATTTTTACGGATTCCTGCGTTTTTACCCTTTTCACTCTATTACCTGTTAGAATGCTGCTATTTTTCCAGACAAAAAATTTGAATTACGATTAGCATTATGTGATATGACGGCTAATTTCATCAATATAAGTGCTTATAGAGTGCTTTTATTCACGTGGGAGGCCATTATGACGTGCAAATTCTTTTTCTGAGGCTGTCATAAGCTTTTTTAACATTTTTTCTACTTACTTCTTGTTGTGAAGTTTTCTCCACTTGCTCATTTTTGCCTGGGATCATCTCCAGCTAAACTTGACCTGTCATTACAATGACTATTGCCTGCATTGGAAAGTTTAAACCGCTTTAATTTTTAGGTAAATTTTTAGCTAATTTTAAGCCAGTTTAACAGTCAACATACCCGCCAACTTAAGTCAATCCGTATCTCGTTATCAGCATCAGCCAAACCATAATAATGGGATACACACCAGAAAATTAAAATGAGAGAAAAAAAGAGAATTCCGTGATTTCGAGTGGGGAAAACTGGAAATAGACCAAAGATCAATTGTGGCACTGGGGAAATAAGTTTTTTTGGATGACTTCGGGCAGTTACTCAATAAAAAGAGATTTTGTTACATGTATGTAGGGCTAAAGACTACTGCATATCCCCCGCATGGGGTATTATGTGCATGTGTACACTCCAGAGAATAAAAGAGAGAACTTGTTGCTCCCAACTTGATCCAGTGCCTTTTTTGCTGTTATATGTACATACATTGAATGAGCGAGTTGCTTAGCCCTCATCTTGTTTCTTTTCTTCTTGTCGAACTGACCTTGTGCATGGGAGTCAGTAGTCGAGAAGGTCTTATATAAAAGTTGTAACATTTTTTATTATTTAATCTCTTTCTTCTGACCACTGTATGTACGTTATAAACGAGTGTTTCCTATCTACACACACGCATTTGCAATAAAAGCGTAAAAATGTAATTGTACTTTGACCACTGACAATATAATAGTGACTAATAGGGAAAGAAGAGCCACTGCGGAGATTGGAGTACTATTTACACATAAAAAGGATTGAACAATCCCTTTACGCCGGCAATCTTCTAATGGTGGGCTTCCCACTGTTAACACTTTTCCAATGCTAATACACCATACACCACGCTTTTTGAGCCATTTGTTACAGACGCACGTCTGAGAGAGCCTCAATGATAATAACAACAACAAGATGTGCAAAAACGACGAGAATGATTATTATTATGATTTTTTTTGTCTTTTGATTATGACCAACTTGCAAAGTGTGTATCGGTCGTGACTGGCTGATTTCCCTCAGCCTTGCGTTATTAGTTATCAGTCTGTGTGCATTATTGTCTCTGGAATTGACAAGTTTTTTAAACTAAAACTCCCATTTCTTCGGATTCCTTCTAGTATTGTACGCAATTTGCAGTCATGATAATAATTGCAATTACATGTCCAAAATTATTTTCCTTTAACTGCTTTAGTGCCTACAATGCTATTAAAAGGTTGCCCGGTTTTCAGTGGATTATGAAATTCTTTATGTGTGCATACGTAGGTACATACATGCGTTTCCATGTGAGGAGTAAAAATGTCATTGCTGCACAAAACTGCCAAGGAATACGCTTATTCTGCGGATTAAACGCAATGTCTGCACTGTGACAGCATTATGTATGTATGTAATACATGTTTTTAAAACTGGAATTCGTACATGACGAAGGACTGGAGTGTGAAATGACGCTGGGAAGATTTTGAGGCGTTTTTACGAGTCGGAATTACTGGCACGTCTGCAGAGAGAATTTCATCATTCATAATTGTGTTTACGTCCATTGTTTTTTGCCCCAGTAGGTACTTTTCCAGCATGTCCCCAGCAAAATATGGGAAATAAATTCTGGGAATAAAAACAGGGTGCTTCTTCATAAAGAATTTATATGTGGATTAAGACGCAAATTTGGTGATCTTCATGCAACCTCAAAGCACAAATTCTGCATGGATTCGAACTAAAATCTTTTGTTATATTAAATGTGTAATTCTAGTCTACATACGGGATTGCAGTTTCCAGCTAGTTTATGTTAAAAGTAGTATTACAAACGTTTTGGGTATTTTTCAGTTTGCCCCTTTCGTATAGTCAAGTTGATCCGGCTCCACATATTGATTTTGCTGTCGGCAGTTTTATGAATGACCTTTCCAAAACGTGTCATTGCATGTGCAATGGGGATGCATGAAAGGGTAATAAGATTTGTCAGTAAACCGTGCTACTAGGACAGCCAGTAACAGCGTGAATAAATGATAAAGACATTTTTTTGAAATTATGAACTTGCTCCCAACGGCTTTGAAGATAAAGGGTTGGAGTTGGAATGGAAACGCCTTCTGAATTACGTTTTATTGCCATTCCGACTGAATTTCATTCTGGATTTTCCTCTACGCTTAACATTTTCATTTTCTTGAGGATGAAAGAAAAGGAAATAAAAATAAACTCGAGTGCGCGCTAAAAAATCCTCGTGTATGTACCTATGTATGTAATGTGCGTACATATGTTCATACATACATACATATATTATAACGAGCTAAAAAAATTCACTCCGTAGATCCTGAGTCTCTACGACATATTCTAAATTGTGAGCTGTAACAAGAAGACATTAACGTGTATCACATTTGTATTAAGGATAATATTGAATTGGAATTGAGGTTTCGATTGGGACGAGATATAAAATGAAAGACAGACAAAGGTCTTTACTTTCGAGTCTTTTCACACGTAAACGACTGGTTTTCCATTTTCAACAGAAATTGCTTCGTTATCCTTGTAAAATGTACAGTATGCGGTTTTTTCCCACACATATTATTCCCTTCCATTTTTAGGAAGGAAATCAGTCTCAAAACCTTCCAACTAGTTATAATTTACCTCTTATTGTTGATAGAATCATATGGATTTCGTATTGTTATCCCCTTGTAGTCGAAATTGCATGGATGAAGGTTTCATTCCTTGTGATTTAAAATGGTAAAATCCTTCCATCGACTGAGTGGCTAGCATACAATTCTACCTGGTACATAATGATGATGCTTTTAGTGTAATATACGGCAGAGACTCCATAATTGTGGTTTTGTACGAGTCGCAGGATCACAAAAAACTGACACTGGCCACGCGTTGCTTCATTCATCCCTGAACAGGTGCTTCTAATGAGAAAAAGATGTCGCAAATGTCCTTGATACATGTAGGGGCTCCAATCTTTTTGTTTTTCTCGTCTTTAATTCGCCAGTCAAAAAAGGTTATTGAACACTGAATACGAATTTTTTAGGTGAGATGAGCAAAGATTGCAACGCGTAGCTTACTCAACGTCTTTTGGGCTGTCGACGTGTCGACATTTGGTATACATCCTAGGAGGTACTCAGACACTGCTGCTTTTTTTCACGTCTCGAACTCAAACTTTTACAAATGCGTATTCCAGAAACTCTTGTCTATACTTATACACACGGTTTCTCTCATTATGGGCAGGACAAATTCCAATTTTATAACTATAATAATATGTAGGAAAGCAAGTGAATCACAAGGAGTTGAGGCACACACGTCCATATTACGTGTGTATGCACAGCGTGTGTAAAACAAAGTTTTTTAAACTACTTCAGCTTGCTTGCATTAATTAATTAGTGTGAATCTGAATATCAACTAAATAAACATTTTCATCTCAACTCAGTTCAGAGCAAAATCAAATGAGTAAAAGATGGTAGATCTCTTACTAGTAAAGGCAGAAGCATTCTAAGATGCTCAAAGAAGTTCCAGGAGAATTTCTACCATTTCAAGAAAGTCTGAATCAATTTGGAGACATTTCCTAAAAGAAGGCTACTCTTGTATGTCTCCCCTGGCCCATAAAGAGGCAATTGTATTTCGCTTACCTTTGGATTTCCCAAAGTCTCGCACCAATAAAAAGCATCATTGTTTCTGTCCATCATATGTGTAGCTTTCAGTGACATTTTTCCATTTGGTTTTGATTACGAAATGTTCTTGACTGGGCCAGGTAAAACATCAAATTCCCTCGTCTTCTCATGATTTCTCATGATTACCTTATTGATTTGTTCAAATTAAATTCATTGTGCTATTAAGTTGTCAGGTGAATTGGCAAAACGATTCTCTTTCCAAGGAATGTAGTGTTTCTTAGAATAAATGGAAAGAAAAGGCCAATTTTGTCATTTCATTTCCCCTTGACATTTGACACCTGGACTCTCGTTTCCCAACAAATAGACTGAAAAAGTATATCTATGTACTTGTTTGCGCAGACTGCTAACAAATACAAAGGACAACAATATCACAATCCTTTGCACGACTGCAATGCCCCAACTTTCTCACGACTATTTTGCATCTCCGATTTTTTTGTATTCACACGAAGAGACAAGGAGAAGCTCTGAGAAGAAGGAGGAAAAGGAATTGATCATACGGGGATAAAAAAACATTTGTGGATTTAATAAAAATCAGGCCTTAATCGCTTTTTACTGCATGTGAGCTCCGCATATTATACTTTATGCATTATATACGAAGTAAAAATGGTGCTTTTCTGACCTCTCCCTCTCTCCTTGTCTCTGTCGGATCGATGTATGTATGCAGACGTGTGTACTTATCTATATGTTTATGTATGTATGTTACACACTTGCATGATGGAATGTGTGTGTGCAGGTAGTTTTCCTAAATGCGTGCCTGCTCACACTCACACTGCCGAATTTCTCGGTGACATTGAAGCTCACCGCACCATGGATTCCGTCAATTCCATAACTCTCCACATATATATACTATATATATATATATGCATATGGGTATATACATATGGGTATATACATATATACCCGCTTGCGCTATAGATACACATCGAGGGTGAAGTACAAAATCTGACCATATCCAGCGAGCCCACATACAAAATATGAATATCTGCGTTCTTCTAAAATGCGAAAATTGACCACCTCCCAAAAAAGATAAATCCAGTACTTCAGTATAACGCTTCTTTTTTACGAAGCATGAACGGATGCAGGATTTTCTTTTTTGGGAGTTGGTCATGTTTTGCATTTTCGCAGAATGGAGATGGATGGTCGTATTTTGTATTGTGGCATGCTGGATATGGCCAGATTTGGTACTTGACCCTCGACATGTTTGTATATGTACATGTTATTTTCCTCAGGCTGTCGAAGCCATTCCAGTAGTTTTGTTTCGTCACCCAACAATCACATAAAACTAGGTGAAATCCCACCGGTCAAGTACAACACGACCATCGCGTATACAAATCTTTATGTGTACTGAGCTGCATAAAGTATGTATAAATTACCTATAGGTATATTTTTTTAACTAAATATCTGATGAGTCCTTTTGCACTTGGTTGGTTTGCTGTCTATGCCGGAGCAAGTACTTATGTGCATAAAAAATTATTCGTTAGCCACGTTCTTACTCGGGTCTCAGATTTATATGGTGAATGCACGGCACGGTACGTATGTCGTATGTATCTGTATATACATGCCTAAAATCCTGTCTATATGATGAGTGATCGGGTTTAAATTGACCGTAAGGACGACTTGATTCAGCTTGATTTCCAAAATGCGAGTACATTGTTTGTGAGTATAGGAGTTCGCATGAATATTCTTCCATTTGAGTCTGAAAATACCGAAACCATCTCCTCCAATTTCTTCCCAAACAGAATGTCGTGACAGGGAATAAATGTATTTAATATTCTTAAATCCAACAGGTTAAGTGTTAGGTAACAATACTGACCTCGAAAAAATAAGCGCAATTCCAATTTTAACTACAAAAACTAGGTGTACGTTATCGTAAATACAAACAAGGATTAAGAAACGAAGGAGGCAAAATACACCCGCATTTGATACTCGATCAGGAGATTGCCCACAATGGCGGTAATTGCTGTTGCAGGCTTACAAAGATAAATCCATCCATACACACAAGGCTGCGTAAAAGACGTTAAATGCGTCTATCATTACTACAAATGGGGCAAGCTCTGGCGAGCAAAATCTTGAATTTTAATCCAGTTTAAGAGGCATGGAGGATAAGCTCGTAATGAATAAATATGATGAAGGCAATGAAAAAACCATCATTTAGAAAAACGTCAGCTCCTTTTTAGTAGAATCATATGATAATGATCACGAGTAAAAGGAGCCATGGTATATGATCAATAGAAGATACAATTAAAGGCAACCAGCGCATGAAAAAATGTGAAACATTTTTTTTTGCTTTTACTATGTAGAATCTTTGAAGCTTCCTTGACCACTCACACTTGTGTCTTCTGGGAACGTCCGAGCACTCTACATGAGCAGTTATCTGCCTCGTACATTTTTATTCAGCCTTTTCATTCAAATATTACACTCCTTTCAATGCCATACCCATAAAGTTTTTGCTGGTGTCACAAATAAACAGTAATAAATCGTCTTTATTGGTCCCAAACACGTACTTGATATGTAGTAAGCCATAAAGCAACGGCACTCTCTCTTGTACACGTCTCGTTATTCAGGGATCCTCCGCGACCTTATGGAGCATCGGGGGGAAGCAAGTCGCAGTTTACTGTCCTAAGTCCCTTTTTCCTCCTCAATATTTATACAGTCACGTAAATATGATCACGCATTGGAAGCTTTCAAAATGAGTTGTAAAAAAGATATTCTCCAGTTGAGCAAAAAGGGAAGCCAGCGCCTTGTTTTAACGTTTTCGGAAATTTTGTGTAGTGGAGAAAGGCAATATTTATTAACCTTTAACCCCGTTCCAATACATTCAAATACCAAACTATTCAAATGGATTGATAATGCTTTCTTCCATGTGTTCGTGTTTACATGAGCCGACCTTGCTGGATTAAGTATCCCTACATTTATCTGCCAATGGTTTACCAGTGCAGCATTGAGCCATTTTTACTCTAGCTTGCTAATTGTTTTCAAATGCATGTACTTTAGTTTGTGAGTTTATTTTGAAAGTATACATTTATTTCTAAGTGAGAGAAAACAGTAAATAAAAAAATGATGACACTTCAATTTGAACTAGACTTGGAGTATCAATTGCACTCAAAGCATGAAATCGTCAACATCAGCACAATTCTAGGGCGAACATCTGTGTATGATGAACGTAAGATTTTTATAGAATTCTTCTCCCTCCTTCATGTGCTTGCGCACAGGGAAATGTCAAGCTACTTTATAGAAAAGTCAAAACAAGCCGCATCACGCAAGACGCATGTCAACGTGTTCATTTAAATTTATTTAGAAGAAAAATCTGGATTAACTAGCACGAACTAGAAGAGTGTGCGGAATAGACACTAATTGCTTGGAACACTATTGACCCTGTTACGAAAATTTCCCCCTCAATATTGTCGAATGCTTCTTGACTTTGACAATCGAGCTGTGTTGTGAGGATAAATACGGTCTGTTACGGTCTGTATCCCTCCAATTATATACTGTTTTTGGTTGTTGTAAAAATGGACATAGGAAAAAAGCCAAGTTCCTCAATTCTATAATGCGTATGAGGGAATATGTATACGTACATATGTTCTGGAGTAATTACGACCATCAGTCTGAATAGTAATAAACCGGGGTAAGAACAAAGGATAACTCTGTATTGATCCATGTCCATGAGTCGATACTTTTAATTATTAGCAATATCAAGAGACTTATGGGAATGTACGAGTATGTATCCACATCCATATGTATACATAAGCACATGTCTGGATATACACGTAAAATGGAACCACCATCAATACTATACGGAACCCGGTCAATACATACATACGTTAACCTACATATTTTTCACCGTTCCACTCCAAACATTTGCACACTTGGATTTACTCCAGTGGCTTGGACGTCGACTGGAAAAGGTTACAGCACTTAATGTACGTAAGTGCTACCTTATGCATATTTTGCCCACAACACAACTGTCTCGTCACTCTCTCTCCCTTTGTTTAGACATATACATAATTACATAAAAATATGAACGTGGATGAACAGCAAAATAAATAGCTCACCCTTAATTTTATGTACGCTTTACCTACGGAAAACTAGAGGTGGTTTGTATTACACATATCTCTTGAGCTTCTCTATTTCTGTGAGCAATAGCTACGTAATAGTAGAGTTGAATATGTGTGTACATCTTGTGGGACTTCCCTTACGTAGAGAGCGTACGTAAGATCCCGTCAAGAAAGTTGCTCAACTACTACCTTTTCCACACTCACGGTGAGGAGCAAGGAGTACATAATTCCAATGTTGTACAATTATCATCACAATTACTGTTGCTAACAAAATAAAAACTTGTGGTAATGGCAATAGTAGTGCTCAATCAAAGCCTTGTCTTTGGCTGGACTGGATGGTTTGCACATTCTTTGAATGTGATGAGAATAGTAAAAAGAGGCGGAATGATTGGAAAACAACAATCTTGGGAGGAATAGCAATAAAAAACAAGGTGCTAGTTCTGGAGCAAAAATATTCCAGTGTTACTGGGGTATTTACCCACTCGTCATATCTATATGTAGCTATACAGCCTGAGACAGCCGTGACGGCAATCGCTACAGACCTGCTCCAAGTAATTTTCCTTTCGGCCTCTTTTTTCATAATTAATCCACTATATTCATTACCAGAGATAGCTAAGGCTTTTAGTTTTTTGCGGAGAATTTAACCTTTACGTTAAGCAATTCCGATATTTCTTGAAAGCCTACCTCCCTGTGTTTTTCCACTTTGCCCCAATCCCAAATATTCTTCTTATTTTCCCTTCCCCGCAATCTCTGCACATGTATGTACGTATTTTCTCTCAAGTTTAATATTCAGGTTTTTACGACCTTTTACACTTTTACTGGGATCTAACCCTTTAATGTTATCGCTAATTTGTATTTACCTTGAAGGAAAGCCTGGGCTTTATACATACAAATATGTATGGAATGACGTGTTTCAAATAAATGTTTTATTTGTTTTTGTACAGAATTATTATTTCTCCGGGGTTCGGGGCAGGACGATACGCCGTGTGGTTATGGAAAATGTAACAGGCAATTCTTAGGTCACTCATAAGCACACGGTACTCTATAATCAATTGCTTATAGTTTAGGTAATTAATGAGAGGAAAAGGAATGCCGCCTTAAATGTGTGCTAATATTCCAGCTATGTCTCTATTGACGGCAGAAAGAACCGCTGTCAGATGAGCACATTTTTCCAGGAGAGAGCGCGGATCGGAAGATTAATTAAGACATTGCATATGCGAATATGTACATATGTGTACATGAGGCATATTAATAGGCTCGTAATATATGTATATGGATAGTTCATTTAGCTGTGTAAATATTTGCTGTAGGAACTTTTCCTCCCCTACTGACTAATGCTTCCCTGTCGGGAAAATTAGTTGATCGGAAAACTTAATGAGATCTTCATTCTCCCATGTGACCCACGATGTATATTCGGAACCAAGAATAAAATTAAAAGCACAGTTGCCACGATTGATACTTACCTTTTCCGGTACACGCCTTCCAACAATGGAAACAAGAGAAAGACGATATAACTTGGTCACTATTGAATGCGTAGAAAAATCCGAAATCAAAATATCCTCTGCTTCTGTTTAGTCGAGCTTACTTTATTCTTTGAAGTCGCCCCTTTTTGAAACATGGGAAAAAGGTATTTGTGGGATTTCTTCCCTAATTTATAGCTCCGCCTTCTGGAACATCCGATTTTGGGGAGTCGGTGAAAGTCCTTGGAAAAAGGGACTGACAGTGAGGGGAATTAACAATGCTGATAAGAGGAATGCAGATTACGTGGATATGATTCTATGATTGAAAGAAGGACAGTTGCCAGTAAGTGCAAGAAATTGGAGTTGGAAATGTATTTCCTGGGGTTTCCCTTTATTTACCAAGTATTTTGCGTGCAGATCTTATGAGACACTCACACACTTCCACACTGACGACACGCACGTGGTAGTTTTGCCGATAGCTAAAGCACGACTGATAGCCAGTTGAGAAAGACAAGGCTGGAGGAGGCAGTCGAGGGAAGTTCTCCGTTCCATATTTCTCCATTTCTCCATTCCTCCGTCCTCCTTCCATTGTCGAGAATTGCATATATCCCAAGCCAGTGCTTCTCCTTTTACAGGGAGCAACATGTTTCATTATGCGAAAATCCACTTGTCTCCCTCTCTCTCTCTTTCGATTTCTCTCACTCACTCTCTGTGCATTCTTCTGTATGTGAACATTCACCTGTAAACTCATCGACATTGATACTATTCCAAGAAGGGGGCAAGTTCAGAAATACTACAAGGAATGGTAGCAAATTAGACGCAAGTATGTAGATCGAAAGGTGTATATGCTTGGACAAAAACAAGAATTCCTACAAGTGACGTTCTTTCTCTGTTTTGCTTGTTAGTGAAGGTCAAGGTGCTTTTTTCATTGTTTGTGTATATATTTCACCATGGTCTGCCCCATCATTAATGTCTGTTGATGCACTCATTATCATCGCAAAGTTTCTGGTGATCCCACAGGAAAATTTTCCTTTACTTACCATGGGAATTTTAAACAAATATACGCACATATCATATGAGTGTCTGTTTTTTTTTTACTTTTATGTAGACAACTGTTTGGGCAAAGGAAAGCAAGTCCGAGAGAAGTACACAAATGTAATAATAGTCAGGTTTATTAGACACATTGTCTGAATTCCAGTATGCATGCAGACTAGTTTGTTCGAATGCTCCACTTTTACACAATGCAAGAAATTGAAAATGAAAATAATTGCGAGTATTTATTTCTCATACGAATTCAGTGGATAAATACTTTTAATTTGATTGATATCCCTGGAACTAGCTTCATGTCTCCCATGATAAATGCAGGTTTTGTAACGTTTCTTTAAGTTTTAGCACATAATATCTCTCTCTGTTTCCCTCTCCTTCCCTTTCATTCCTTGACTCAATTTTGCTTGTCAGCACCAAGAACATTTTCCCTGTTGGATCACGTAACAAAATGTTCTCGGAAATACTGGTCCATCAGCTGTTCACATGACAGCAAATCATTTCACCAAGTGGCTCTTCAGGTGGGAATTGACTCATAATCCGGTCCGTTGCTTAGATACGGGCGTGAAGAAGGAAGAAGCGTAACTGGGATTTAATTAGGAAAAACTCGTCAATTCGTCCCTCTCCAGCTCAAGTATGGTGTCAACTGCGTCTCACTTTTCGTGCAAGTCCTCCATGCCGTTCTATTTATTTTCGCTCGTCCACCCACGGATTTTTTTTAGTTTTGTCGTTCGGCCTTCTCATCTCAAGCAACAAACACATATTGCAGACGGTATCTTCCGTTTCCTTGGAAAATTCATCAGATTTCCTTCCACTGCAATCCTTTTCTTCTTCCTTTCCCTGCTACTTCGAGTATTGACTCTTGTCGCAGTCCCGTTCTCAATTCACATCTTTTTGCCTCAATTCGTGCGTCTGTCGCCTCTGCTCCTGTGGAAGATTGGTCTACAGACGATGCATCATTGGTTTGCCATGATGATACATCGTCTGCAGTCCTTTCAATGCAAATTCGGCTACATAACAATTTGATATGCCGTGTAAGCAAATTGAACTTACATTGACGTAACTTGTAACCCATTTTTAATACAAGGAGCAAAAGTGTAACATATGACTCGGTGCTTTAACACTCGGTGTATTTATGCTCCACGAAGCGTTTTGTCCTCCCTCTATCTCTGTGTTCAAGCAATTGTGTTGACCGAAAACAAATTCTTTGCAGAATTTTATTACGGATTTACACCGGCTTATTTTATTGGAATAGCTTTCAACAAAATAAATGTTTTAATTCTGTATCCAGGAACCAAAATAAAATTGTATAAATGGCTTGTAGCACGAAATTTAATGGAAAATCGGGAAAATACATTCTTTATTGTGATAAACGAGCATTTTTGGCACGTGTAACAAAAAAAATACTGGTACATTCCTTGCTTTTGCTGCAATCAGATCACGGCTGTTGGTCTGAGGACTTGAACTTGAAATCGTTGTGAAATAGTGCTTGGCATGATTCATAACGAACTTTTCGATACTGTTGCCTTGTCAAAAAATGGATTACCTGTCAAAACTGTGGGACTATGTTCTAAAAAAATCGGAAGAAAAAATAATTAAAAAACGTTTTTAAATTTTTCCTACCGTTATTTGTTCATTCGCGGAGGCGGAATCGCAAAGGTTGATTAAGTCAAAAAATTTCGAACTTGGCGCGGGAAAACCATCTTTGGTTGGTCAATATTTATCGGAATGGATTGTGAATGTTCTCCCAGATCCGCACTAAAATTGTACATAAAAATCATATTTCTACGCAGTAATTAGCTCTACGCAGGCACGGGAACATAAGGCTAGAGACGCTAAAATATTCCTTGGGAGCTCGTGCTTGTAATATGTATGTACCATGTACATTTATGTACATACATAATACAATAATACATACATATTATGTATGTATGAATGTTCTTGTGTAGCGCATATTACATTATGTATTAGTAATTAGTTAATTAGATATTAAAAAATCACTATTGTGTTTACATAATCTCTTCCCCCTATAATTCTATTACACAAGGTATGCTTTCTCCTTTCTCGTATCCTGGCTGAAACATGTCTACTCCTTGTCTGTCCCGAGTTGTTGTTTTATGTAATGATACCTAATTGAGATTCAGTAATTAATGTTCCATATACAATTACACCGATAGGAGTGGAATAAGTACAAGGCTATTTTCGGGTCGGACAGTGGAAAAAAATGGGTTGGAACGTAGTTTTAAGCGATACAAAGACCATCAGTCTCGGTGCTGAGGGCATTCTTCAATTCTTCATGATTGTATCGGGTAGAAACGAGAGGGGATTTGGAGTATACTTAATAACATAGTCCGTGGTGGGTTATTTGCTCTTGAACTGTCCTTACGCAACATCTTACTTACATGTACACAAATCCAGGGAGGGGTGCTTCACGGATGACACACAAAGACTTCTTGTTTACATACCCTCGAACTGGCCTTCCGTTTAAACGGCGTATTTGCGTACAACGGAAGAACAGAATGGAAATACCGGGCTCGGCGTGGACACAAAGGAACATCAATATAATGGATGCCGTCTGCCCGTTTTTCCCTGAGCTTCCATCACACACACACATATGTATATATACATGCATATGTAACTTCCGTGTTATCGTTATGATGATGATTGACAATTGATTTCTTCCCCATCCCCTTTCTTACGAGAATAATCAAAGCCGGACAAGAACTCGGTCATAAAAGTAAGAAATATATCTTGTAATATTCTTGTAATGTCCTGGGTCAATGTTGCATACATTGCTTGCGTTCGTGCATGACAAGGTTTCGAAGGACTCGGCGATCAATTTCAAGGCTTTATGTAGTTCCTTTTTAGCTTTCTCGTGGGATAGGATGTAGGAAGGACAGAAGAAAGCAACTTAGTTATTTGGGCTAATGGCATTTCCGAAGCACCTATGGAAAATTAGGATCTATCAGGAATGTAATCAAATTGCATAATGTACCGACAGGAACTGCGGGGTGCCAAATTTGGATTTATCCCCCCAACTGTAACTCAAACATGCAGCAGCCGCACAAATTATACATTTCATCGAAAATGCAAACACAGAAATATGTCCTTGATACATTGAGCCTTCTGCTCATTTGGGATCTGCTTTTAATCTGGATTAGGATTAAAAATCCCTAATCCAGATTAAAATATTGGATTTTTAATCCGGGATTCTCCCACCTCTGTTTAATTGTATGTATTGAAGAAAACATATGAAGACTTTTACTGGATTTACCATTAAATTAGACACACGTGCAAATTAAAAAAAAATGTTTTACTGAACATTCCTGGTTTTGAATTACCTGCGGGACAATCGCCATGACTGGCCAACCAAAAAAAATTCTCAGATCTGAAATTAAATTCTGTATTGGAATGCTTTTATGTAATTTTTTGAACCCGCTTTCAGGGTCCAAATCGTTTTTCATAGAAACTCATTTGCCAGAAATTTATTAGTGAATCTTTAAATATGCTCCTACATAGTTTCTCTTACGAAAGAATTTGCAGAACTTTTATAAAAAAATAGTTGGTCTCTGGAAATGTACATATGTGCAAAGCGTTCGGTTCTTGTCTAAAACAGATGACTAATATTTATTTTGTTATTGGGCCAGATTCTTAATAAAATTTTGCACAGACAAATTCTACGTGTTTCGTTTATTCAGAGGCAAGAGGGGGTTTGACTTTTGGCCACGCAGTGCTTATTACCATCCCGTACTTATGCATATAGGTGCATACGCTACTTTTTTGTAATGAGTAAAGAAAGTAAGGATGGCCGAAAGTGACGAGGACTAATGAGGAAAATACATGAAATCGTATGTATGTATACATATATCGGTACATATGTATAATATACTATGCTGCGACTTGTACGGTATTATTAATACATATGTTTTGATGTTTAATAGCGGTTTGCATTACTAATGGCAAATTAATAAGAGGGTAGGAAGGACTCCAAAAGTAGATGGAAGTGGATGTCTCCAAGAAATTGCGGGCGATGGCGACAGAGAGAGAAAGCGCACGACGGAAAATGCACTTTTTTACGCCATATTGACTTTAGAAGAGCTGCTTTCCCTTTTCCATCGCTCAAACTGTTAAGTTCAGTGATACTCTCAATAAATTCCTCGAATAATTGTTTTGGATTTGGACATCTCTAAACATTTCCGCGAAGTACAAAAATTTATATTCAGCAACTCAGTACTACTCAGTACTGTTAACTATCGTCGGTTTTGTTGCAGTCTGCGCATTAGTTCCTGACTTACGCAATGTAAATTTGGGTGAAATTTGGCGTTAAACTCAACATAAGCTCATTATGTACTCACAGCACTGAATAATTATGTTTTTCCATGGAATTGTGCGGGTATATGTAGGTTCGACTAAACAAATTAAGGGAACGAGTTGAACGAGTCTAGCAGTACGTCTTTATTAAGCAGTAATCTGAAGCACACAAACTACCCATACACGTCACACAATTCTTTTATCACAACCCATGAGTAACCCTTGCGGTCTCCTGATCAGCATGGATCAATCCCGAGAATTTCTTCACTTCTTACATTTCCGCCAAATGAATTTCCATCAACCAAGTGACTTGTAAATTTCTAAACAAATTCTTTATATCAAGCGTAAAATAGAAGAGTTTGTAAATTCAATAAATTATTCTTGTTGCGGATGTCATATAGACAGTCAGAAGTTATTTTGAATGGCTGTAACAGGGTATTTAACACCAAGAATAATTGACGTTCACAAAGTTTGCACTAATTACATACATACTTACATACATCGAACCACATCGTACATACTGAATTTGTAACTTGGAGCTAAGTCTACCTGCTAATTTCGTAGTTCACGGGTGCCACGTTTTTATTTAATTGCAATCAATTCATACATGTCTATACATGCTTTAGCTTTGGATCTGAGCTATACATCTAATCGTACTATTATATACTATCAAATGTTGTCTTTTTGAACGATAATGACAACAGGTTTATTGCTTAAAGTGTACTAATTCAAAGCAAAGTCCAGAAAAAATCAAAAAATGCGTAAAAATGGGTAAGACTAAAGAAGAAGTAAGTGTAAAAAATGAAAATGAAAAGAAACGTGGGGAAATAAAAAACTCACCCTGTACATTAGTATGTCTATAGAGCTGGAAAGCTACGCTAAAAGGACTCGGAAACACTGACGAACATATACATACGATGTTTCGATGAGGTTTCCCAACATGACAGAAATTTCCATGCACAGAATTGTGTCAAAATAAAATAAAATCGAAGACCCATTTGAAATAATCCCTGGTAAAACATAGCGAATGCAGTGGTAAACCAGAAGGTGAATCCAGAACCAGTGAAAAAACTGCAGGAATACTATATACAACGTCCGAATTAGACGAGACACGTCTAATTCGCGGAATTACAGTGACCTATATACATACTTTACATGCTGTGTCTACTTCCTAAGGTAGTGCTCATTAATCCAATAGTTAACCCGGAAATGTCTTCGCCACCGGCTTCTACTTCCAAGACCAAGTTAGCTTTGACCTGTGCGATGCCATTACAGCGACTCTCCATTAATCATACATGTAAACATTGTTCCATCATAATTGTTGCACATTACACATCCATCACTACACACCAATAGTTTAGCATCAATAATTATCTACACATCGATCATTGAACATTAATCATTTAACACTAATCATTTCGCATCAATTAATAAGACTGAAAGAGCATTAAACTACGCTATGATATCTTTGATGTAACACTGAACTATTGGAGAGTTAGGATATTTATAAGTGAATGTAGTAATCCTGAAAAAATCAGGAGTTGTACGAAACAAATCTTCTTAAAATTTTGTTTGTTGGGGAGTCAGCATCCGCATCAACTGGTGTGGGATACCGGATACCACAGATATACCTTTCAGATACATCGTTACACTATAGCTATATCTGTTTTCACTTAAGTTTTGCAATCAGGAACAATCTCAGGTATTCTGCTTCGCTTTTATGGCATTTATGCCATTAGGACTATTTGGTTAATTCCTACCAATTACATCAATGGAATTTTTCAATTCATGGACATTTAATTGTTAACATTTGCCTATTGATCACCTATTCAAGGTAGACGTTTCTAAACTGAAGGTACGTACTACAAGTTTGCTTTTCAGCACAAGCTTATTGATACGTTGACCTACTATTGTATCTACTAATTTTAGTTCATTTACAATTTATCAATATGCATATGCTTAAAATTTATGCCTACACTTTCAGCAACTTTGGTTGCACGTTTACATAAAGCCATGATTTACAGTAGACTCAACATAACTTATTGCTCAAGGGATTTCCGGAGAAGTGGAGCGTGTGCTAGGTGGCGTCCTCATGCTCTCGTCGTTCCCCGAGGAAACGCCCGAATCCGTCGAGACGAACTTAATGGGCGCCAATGCCCTCAAGATGATCGCTATGTCCTGCTTTAGATTGGGAAACTTCGTCCAATTATAAGGCAATGCAATCCATGCCTTCGGAAGAAGCTCCAATCTGGAATATTAGCAAAATTAATGAAATCAAATCCGCTTCCAAACATTTTTCACAAAGGTTACGATCTTGTCAAGTTTCTTCAGAAATGAGACTCACGACTCTCCCGCGAGCTTGCTCTTTCTAATCCAAACACCTGGATTAGTGGGATTAAGTAGATCTCCGCTAATCTCCGAGCCTCGTTTTGGTGGTTTCAGTTTGTGCAGAACGTACCCCAAGGATTGTCTGTAACGTGTTTGTAAAATTTGTATGCTTGAATGAAAACTGGGAATAAATTAATGATTTTTCGGACAATGAATTAATTCTGCAGTGATGGTTAATTGATCGTACACATCAGAGGTGTTTCCATACATCTTCGAGGAGACATACTCAATGCCCAAGTACTGACTTTGCGGATGGGCAAGCCGTTCTTGCTTGAAGATGATGAGGGAGTACACATCCCGGCTTGGACCTTTCCGGCCCTCCTCTTTCTTGTAGTCTCCGAGCAGTAACACCATCACTGTCTGTATGCCCATTTTCTCCAGTTGCTTTCGGTAGTTCTATTTTGGGATTTTTAGGAACCAAATATTTCCAATCAATCGTCATATTTCCATTCTTCAAAAGGAGCGTGACTTCAAATGGGATATCAACGACTTACAAGAAATGAGAAGTGCTAGAAAAAGAAGGCATGATTACCTGGCCCATCCGTCTAATATCCAAATTGGGAAAGCATTGCCTTAGACTGAAGAATAATTCAAATCGAGGTTTCCCATTAGTAGCATTAGCCTCTGCAGATCCTGTTTTGAAAAAATGCAGATTTCAAGTTCCAGGTAGAATCTATCTATGTCACAGATTATAATTTCCGCCCCTGTCCGAAGCTGGACATTGGCAATACTTGGTTCAAGATATTGCTACAGGCACAGCGTAAGTACATTCACAATATCAGCTCAAACCAAGGTGGTTCCCTCTTAAAAACTTGGCATTGCATCTGGTTGAAAATTAAATAAAGACTGGCACTGTAAGATCAACTTTGAACAGCAACGGCTCTCTGAAGAACGTTTTTGAAGTTAATCTGCCACCAATGTTCAATCCCGGAAACCTGATGATGGTGATCGTCGGTAGAAGGAGCGCCTGCTCTGTGTTGTCGCCGAAATTATCCAGCTTCAGAGAGGTAAATGTTGGAAGTTGGAAGTACGACAAATGCTTAGTTTGTGCAAATGGCTAAGTAATCTTTTCTTTAGGTGGATTAATTAATTACAACCAAATTAAAAGTTCATATTTGTATGAAATTCTTGTGGGTCTGAAGGGATGATCTATCCACTTTGTATATCTTGTCACCTTGGCTTTTGTTGGGTTCGTAATTTCGAAACTCCATGACATAACCGACATCAAAATAAGATTTGTACAAACGGAAATGTTAGGGAAAATGAAAACAAAAATTGTTTAAAGACAAACAAATGCCAGGGGAAGTAAGAACTTGGGGCTACAAATAATAGAAAGACTCGCCTTGGTGTACGACTGTATAAGGAACCACGGGACGAGAATACGCAGACTCCTTCCGCAACAATCGAATCATCTTCTGGGGATCTTGGCAGATAATACCTCTGTCCAGGTTTTGAGTCATCTCATCTTCCATCTCGATCTTAACTTCTCTCCTAGACGTGCCTCCACATTCGCTATCCCAACAATCCGATGTCCACGTATTGCGAAGCCCTTTTGCATCAGCCGGGTAACATCTATGACAGTCCTCGCACACATCAGTTGGCGGCTGTGACTCCAGTTCAGCCATTTTGCTCACCCAACCACTGGCATCTTCCAAGTCCTCCTCGTCAGAATTTTTGGGCGACACCTGCGTGCACATAAACCACGCAGGAAAGCAGTCACTTAACAATATAATTCCATAATAAACCAAATTTTTTAAGCGTGTGAAATTTCATTAAGATTTCATTGTTTTTGCCTCCAAATAATTACTATAATATAATTTTTACGTGAACAATCATTGATTCATTGTCATCTCGGGCAGAGACACTTTTTCCCATCCTGATGAGCATCCCAGCAAGTTTGTAGCTGAATAGGAGGAATATGATGAGCATGAAGGAGACATGAAAGTTGAAAAATACTGCCGTCGTAGGTTGTTCTGAAACAAATCCAGGTAAAAGAAATGTGAAAATATTTTAAAAGTATTGTACTGACTGAAGCAAGAATTAAATACATAATTTGGATAAAGAAAGCTTGAGAAGTGAAATGAAATGAGTGAAATGAGAAGGATGGGAACTTTCGTATACCCAAAGGTTTGAGAATGAAGTTCTTTAAAGCCGGCTCAGAAGATCCTTTCCAACCCAAGGAATAGACTAGTAGCTGATAGTTCGTGTTCGGCAAGAGCCCTTGAATGCTAATTTCTGTTTCATTCTAGAATCCAGAATCCACCCCGGTTAGCATTCTAAATAACTTGCAGACGTTATTTTTCACAACCAAGATTAAGCTAAAACCACTACAAATACGCGAAAGGCAAAAACCAGGAAAAATTTGAAAACGTAATGACATACTCCAGATAGCCAGAAAGGCTCCACTGCATCTTCATGGCCTATGTACGCAAATGAATGTTGGGCAGGTCCAGTACTGTAAACTTTCGGTTTTGGTGGGTTTGAAGTTGGGCAGGATGTAACACGGACGAAATATCCTTCTACCATATTCCTGTCACTGGAGTACATTGGCGGAGTCCACATGAACTTCGTCACCCATTGATATTGCGCCACTCCAAATATGGACGTGGACATCCGGACAAATTTCACCACGGTGAGGCTCACATTTTCCGGAGGAGGTGGCACTGCTCTCATTGAAACAACACAGTTTTTGCTTAAGGTCAACGCACGATTATTGATAAACACTGGATGAGTGCGGGTAATTAATACTAATACTAGTGATTACCGCATTTTTGGAAGCTGTGATCATGCGCTTGGAGACAGGTTGGCGTCCGGAAAAGGAGCGTGGACGGCTGGCTCTCCTCCCCCACCCACATCCCGTTGCGTGAGCTTAGATGCATGCCGTACTGCGTGTCGAAGGTGAGTGGAAATATCCAGAACCGATGCACTCCCACCGGCTCCTACGTCCCCAACAAAACCAAGGGTAATCAAGCCTTTTTGCCAAACTTAAAAGTTTCTGTTACTAAACGTGTTAAAAAATCCATTTATTAAACATACATTGACTACAATCACTGTTTGTGAACTTTTCGTTGTCCCAAAAGTTTCCACAATCATTGTCCAGAAGCAAGCACGGTCTGATTGAGAAAAGTAAAAGGATGGTTAATAGGTTAATAGGCTTTCTCAGTAGCTGATTAGAGCTTCTAATATCGTAGCTTTCTCCGTTTTAATTTTTTGGACGCTTGCGCGTAGATGAGAGGTGTAGAGACGAGCCAAATTTTTTCATAAAACGAAAAATGGGATGGTTTTGACAACACCCGCTTGGTACCGCCCAGTTTGTTTTACAAACTTAATGAATTTTCAATGAGCTTAGACTAGCTTGCTATATCCTTCATGTATCAAATAAAAAAAAAATACAGACGAATGGTGTAACGTTACCTTTGGATGGCTCCCATCCCACGAGAGCGCTCAAGGAATCCCCGTTATAGACCTCCATGTGAATGACAAAAACCTTTTTCGGCTTTTGTGGCGCCATGTAGCCTGATCAAGAATAATTGGTTAAACATTTTAGTTTTGGTTACACAAATAATTCAGGAATGTAAAGCTTCAAGCCAGATTTCAACAGCTTATGTACCATTAAATGTCCTGTGAATACTGCTGGTTACACGATCCAAAACTCCCTGGGAATTGACTGCCGTGAATCGCCATTGGTAGGTCTTGCTGAGGTACGCCACTGGAACATTCTCCATGGAAAAGCTCGTCTGTACGGGAATACGAAGGTGTTAAGTAATATACTTTCGCAAAAATTTGCGTGCAAATTAAATCCATATTAAAATTATGTTGACGTGTAAAAATCTAAATCATACTGCCATTTTTAGGACAAGTGCAGCTGTCACTAAAAAATTTCTTATCGTATGTCCACAATTAGCATAATTAACCTTTCGCAATGTTTTCCATGGAGACCAAATCCGATTTCCAATCTTGCCCATCGAGTCCAGCATCTCTCTCTGTTCAAGTACGTACACGACGGGCTTGGAAAAGAATCCTGTTCGGTTTTCCCTTTTGAATTTGTTCTTTGGAATCATCTCCAAATTGTCATTTGAGTTCATGGCTGGAATGAACGCTCCGCTAGAATTGTATACATCGCTTCCCAGCTTGATGGCATCCATCTCCTTAGAATTGTCGTATTCCGAGTTTCCTGCTGTCTCATTTGTGTTGGGCGCTACAAATGTTGGTCTTGTCTGCAATGCGTCTTTGCTTTCGATATTGCTCCGTGTTGGGCTGGTAGAATAGTTGGTCCTTGGTGTAATGTCAACGTTGAGGCTACCCTGATGAGACACGTGGATGGAAGAAGTCCAACTCGTGGCCGCATCTTCATTGTCCTTGGTTGCGTCCTGACCCTGAGACCCTTGCGGAGACCAATTTTGACTGCACTCCTTTTCTCTGAAGTTGGTCTTGACATAAACCAAGTGTTGCCGTTTTCGTTTTCGATTGAATTTCCTACCACCAGGGAAGTTTGTGTACACGTCTGATAGCTCAGACGGTACGCTGATGGACACGGGGATGTCAAATGTGACGTTAGTCGAACCCCACAAACGGCCAGTGGGAGGCTCGATGGACTCACAGAAGACTTGCGCGAATTTGTCGGTGGCAGATCGCATGGAGATGTTGAAGACGTCTTCCATCATGTGGCTCTCCCAAGCCGGTGGGTGAAGTGAATGAGGCAGCGACCGCGTCTCTTGCTCATGCAACGCCTTCAGGATGTCCTTGCAACGCTCAGCACATGCCCAAGTTGCATTTCCCTGTGAGAGAGAGCGAAATAATTGTCCACGTGGTAATATACTAATCGTCCGCATGGTGGCTTTGTAATTTAAATTCAATCTGTCAACACGTTAGCTTACACATAGCTGTTTGCAATCTTTTTCATCGTCCACAAGTTCCTCAGTGAGCTGTTGACACTGCAAGTAATTTGTTCATATCAACCTTTGTTCCCATTTGTTGGTGTAATTACGTTATTGTTATTAATACATGCCATTCACACAGAAGCCTATCTTTACAAATATACTTCAACGCAGTTTTTAAGAAGTAGTTTTTTATGGAATAATGCTTTCTTCAATTATAATAAGGCTCAAACATAATTCATTACAATATTTTGTTGAATGATACTCAGCTTACCTGTTTGCAACGACTGGGATGTCGCGATAAATCACACTTGAAAGGCTGTATGAGATCGTCGTCAAGGCGGAACACATTTGGCGGCTGCTGAGTGGCCCCCTTCGATGATAATACATGGTTTATGGGATTAAACTGATTAAAGTAGTAATAGAGGAGGTTGAACCTCCGAACAACATAATATTGATCTACATTCTAGGACATCTACAAAGACATGTACAAGAGCATGAGAGAAAGCGGAAGTAGAAATTCTTACGAAATCCTCCAGGCACTGTGCCTCAGCCTGAGCCAGGAGCAACAGCCGGTCGTAAGACAACTTGTTGCGCCTTCCCCGATTCCTTTCCTCCAATATCTTTTTGTTGTTTCCCATCCCAGTTCCAAGGTTGTTTGTATCAGCATCATTTTGATCGTTGTCGACGACTTCTGTACTCCATTCAGAAGTATAGCTATTCGCTAGAGCATGATCAAGCCCGGGAAGCCCTCCGAAATCTTCGAAAGGCGTTTCTTGCTCCAAGCTCGTCTCGACCCCGTCGTTCGTGGGCGGGGTTTCATCATCCGTATTGATTAGCGTCCGTCCTGGATCAATGTCGGGGGCTGCAGGAGCCAAATCCTTCTCATCCTCATCCGAGCTACTAATTGACCATTCCTGATGTTCTCCCATGGCCAGAATAGCTCTGGGAAAGCGAAGGACAATGTCCAGGATCTGGATTTGTAGATCCTGTTTGACTTTGGCCAAGAATTCATCATCCTCTTTTGCTACTGACACCCTTTCGCCCGGGGAATCTGCGCCTTGGACACGGTCGGGAGACCGAAGATCAAGGGCTGCCCCAAACTGAAGGGGTGTGACCACAGTGCCGGAAATGAGAAGAAGGAGTACGAGAGGTGCTCCAGAGAATCCCTTTCTCCAAAAGCAACTCCAGGACGTAAATTTATGTACCAGTAACATTGCCTTTCTTCAGTTGTCCTGTTTCCCCCCAAAAGGGATTTGAGTTTCCCATTTCACATAGATGCAGTTCGATAGGAATGTGCTGTGGTTTTTACCTTGGTTATGTGTATGCCATTGATTGCACAAATGTCATGGGTTTGACTTGTTTACTGGTCCGTACTCTCTCCTTTGGTTTATCTTCCTGATTCCGGGAGTAAGAGCCTTGAATATAGCTTTCTCTTTCCCTCCAAACTTGTCCTCTTCACGAACTTCTTAGTACTTCCTTCTGGGTCTGCAAGCGACACAAGTTTTGAACCCATAAAAAATTACGACATTCCCCGTACACATTTATCCTGTTGTATGTGTAACTCTTTTTTGGCTCTTATTTCAGACATTTTTATTCACACATGCACGACCTCGTATGAACAAAATTTGCAGACGGATATTAAAAACACGTGCAAGTGCAAAGAATTCGGTCTCCTAGTCTGTCGTTTATTTGCTCATGTTCATCTGTGCTTGTCTCCAACAGGAATTATCCTTTAAAGTCTTCTATATTTCTCAATTTAACTTTCTCTTCTTTCTTTGGGTGCGCATAGGTTCCCATACATACAGATATGTTATATATAAATGCATGCGTTTATGTATGTACATCTAGACATATGCACACGCACACATATGTATGTATAAATATAGCAAAGCTGCTGCGAAACCTCTTTGGCATCTCTCATCCTTAAGTCCCATTGTATGCAAAGATAGAGAAAATATGTATTCTAAAATTTTATCGCGAATCTAGTGGAAAAACCCCGTCTCAGTGTGGAGATATGGCCTAAACAATGTTTTTATGAGAAAAACAATGCCTTTGAATAAACTATGCATGTATGTAGTATATTTGCCAGCATTGCATTTGCAAGCACTTTTTCGAGAACCTTGTATTCATTTGTAAATTAATCATACTTATTATATTTTAAATGTTTATGACTTGGGTTTATTTTGCAGAAAGAATTAGTAAACGCATATTATTATGCTTGAATTTTTGTTGCATCAGTAAAAAATTAAATTATAATATTTTGATGCCAGCTTTTATATGATTTTACCTACTACATGTTTTGAACAAAGTTCTGGAAATAATCCTTATTAACAGCTTCCGTGAAATTTGATGTGCATTTTCACTGAATTCGCCATTAAATTTTGTGTCAAAGCCAGTTCCTTCGGCGACGGAAGAAAGACTTTGTGTATGTACATAACTATACCGTACATCTGTTCCTCACCGCGATTTTTACCTACTGAATGCGAGTCTCACCATTAGAAATTAGCAATTTGGGATGAAAACATACATACATATTATTATTCATCCTTTTTATGTAGAGGAATTTCTAAGCTTGTTCCCTTGAACATTGTGAATTATGACTACTAGGAATTTTTCCAATTTATTTTTCCGCCTCGCGTCCTCATCATTTGTAGGTTTTCGTATCCAGGATGTCTTTTTAATATTTTCTAATTTGCAAGGGAGGATTTCCGTCTTCCCACGCACTGCACGAGGCAGATGAAGAAAATACTAGGGATTTGTCAATACTTTTTTCTTCGTCTCTTTTATGGTAATTGTTTACAAAAAAGTTGTTTGATTCGTATACTTCCCGGTGAAATTTATATGATGCACAATAAGAAACCAAATTTGGGGATCTCGAAAAGAGCACACACCCTTCTGTAGAAGTTATAGTATCTATATAGGTATGATTTTTTTTGTCTACAGTTCCAGGGAGAGAGAGAGAGTTAGAGAGAAAGTTCGTGTTAGTCGTCGACCTTTCGTCGTCTCTTTGTATAAAAATATCTGGTTATTAGGAGAAGGCCTGACATTTTTGCTACTGACGCTAATTAGTTTATAAATATAAAAGGTTAATCATAAGCTGATTTTTTTTCAAGAATAAAATGATCCCGCCTACTCGCCAGCGTATTTTGTAATATACAAATTACACAATAAATCTCCAATTAGGCCAAATAAAAGGGTGAGAGTGCACGCACGCGGAAACTTTTGATGAGATTAGAATTTACTCTTTGTCGAATATATTTGACAAGGCAGGTGAGAAGAGAGAGGACGCAAGGCATTATACAAAGGAAAAAAGCATTTTTCACCTGTCTTTGCCTGAAAATGTCAATATAGCTAATGAGTTTTGCTGAGCATTCTAATTGCCTAAGAGTTTAGTGGGCGAAATATAGATAGGTGAAAAATGGATCCTTGCGACTGGAATTATTATTATGCCAATGAAGCATGATTTTTTAATTTGTAATCATTTAGAAACAGAAAAAGTTTAGGGAACAGTATGCTGATCTGGAAGAGAAAATTGTGTTGTTGTTGTATAATTTTTTATTGATTAGTTTAGCAGATAATTTAGCTGCTCAAAAAGCCGAGCTAAAAAAATGTAGATATACCACATCTCATCCTCCCAATTCCGCACACACACTGCCTGGAAGGTCTCTCTTAGTCCATATGAAATCCCACTGATATCATGATTTGTATCATACGAGATTTATTCAAGTGGCAGTGTTCATCTCAAAAATCGGCGGAATTTACTTATCGCCTTCGCTTTCAGAGAGAATTCCACTGCCATATGTAACCCGTATGTCTGTGCTTATCTCCATTATAATAATCAAGAGAATGTAAAATCCAACAGCTCAAGTCCAAAATTTTCAAAATCAGGGATTTTCAAAAAAGTCTTTGACTGGCCCAACCCTTGGTCATTAATTTTTCAATGCATCATTCAAAAATTAAAAAAGGTATGCAAAAGCCAGTCAGATGCAAAATTATTTAAATTTTAGGTGTTTCGGAAGCAAAACGGCTTAGGTCTCCATCCCCAGTATTCCGCTTGCAATGTTTTTTTCAAATATCCAAACGGGATTTGCATGGAAATTGCTAGCACGGGAAATTGGATAAGGCGCTAGCTTGTTTTCGGAGTATGAGTTGATTTTGTAAGATAAACGGGAAGATGGCTTTTCCGGGGAAAAGGGAGTAAATCAACATTTTGAATTCCTTAAATTCGTAGTAATTTGACAAATACGAATGATGAAGTTTGAAACACGTGCAAAGAGACACAAAGAAGCACTTATTAAAGGGGGGAAATATTCACTGAATTTTTCAACATTACATCTAAAATGTCAATTACTTTAATCCCTGAAATATCAATTAAAGGGCTATAAATGTATCGATAAAATGTTTTAAATATCTTTGCAGGCTCTAACACTAGGGAATTCTAGGAACCTGGTTCGTCTTTCGGTATTTTTGCTAGTGCTATGTCCTTCGCTTGCCACAATAGCTACTTATGGAAATGCATGAATTGTTTATGTCACATATTTCATAAGAACAAAAGCGAAAAAAGTCTTACACGGGTATTGTCTTGGGAAAGCCAATGGACGTGATGATTTTGCCAAGGTTACGAAAGCAGGTACGAAAGAATCGCATGCTGTCTCGGATGACCTCGTTGCAATTAATCGGTTGACACCCAAAAGGTTTCATGAGGTGACCATTTTTTGGATAACTGACTGTTTTTTTCAAACTATTGTTGGAAATGATTTTGAATGAGAAGAGATTTGATTGAGAACGAGAGACATTTCACACTTGGTGGTACTCGTGATAATGTTGAGGGACCACGTAAATGACACGGTGGGATGGCCTTGGCCGCCTCAGATTTTCGTAGAAGTGTGACAAGAAGCACTCGATGAGAACTAGAGAGAAGAATAAGCAAATGTGGATGAGAATGCAACGGGCTGTGACCCAGAGAAGGGCGGGGAACGTGATATTTTCAAGGGTGCCTATGGCGAGGCTGTCTCCGTGCCTTTCTCGAGTTGAAAGAATCTCTTTCTCCCAGTACGATCTGGTTGCCCGGAAGTGCGAATTCCCAGCTGAGATATGATGATCTTCTTCTGGAGGAATTCCCGGAGAGTTGGTGATTCGCGAATGGCAGGAAAGAAAAGTGATTCCCGGGGCTTTTATAGGTGTGCAGATTTTAGAGGGAGCGTCCTCAGGGTGGCCGGCGGGGAGGAGGATGGTGGATTGTTATAGGTTGAGAGATCTCGGCTGGAAGGAGGAGATTGGCACATTTTCAGAGCAAATCCAAGGGCGCCCGGTTCACACCTACTTATTTCTTAGAAGCTGCACCTTTGCCCCCGAATAAGGTGAGGTGCGTGGGGCGAGGCCTGCTTTCTCCGTAGCAAATAAACTGTGATCATTTTTATTCCATTTATGTCCCCCGTTATTATTTGTCACCGGAGATGATACTCATACGAATCAGACGACAAGGATCCTCTTCATTCCTTCCTACTCATCCCCTTCGTATCAATGTCGTCCGAAGATACGTACATATATGTATACATATCTGTATTGGCGTAAATGGACTGACGCAGATTTTGTGTGACGTACATATATATGTGTCCGGAGAAAGTTTTGCAACAAAAAATGTATGTATATGCATACTTATTCATCTTCTAATCATAAATAGACTTGCCCAGCCTTTCTTATCGATCTTATTCAATCACTTTTAATGTGCCATATAATATGTACACATCCGTTAATGATCAGACAGTGCAAATGACCTGCAGCAAGTGAGAGCTGGGGATTACCTTCATCCCATCAACTTTCAGTAGGGGTAAAGTCTGTACTTACGCTTTTGTGCCTTGACACATTGTAATACATTCATTTATTTGTGGCTAATACCAAAGAAGTTTTTACTATTGTAATAACATTAAAACACTCCATGCGTTTCTTTGTTTCAAAAATATGGAGAAGTTTGGCGTGAGTTCTACCTTGAAAGAATGAGTTAGTGGAATCTAGCTGCACATGATTTAGGAAGAATATTATCGAAATCTTGGCAGTCGCTGTCAATACTCCGGCCTTCCTGAGGTTGAGGCTGGTTCCCATAGAATTGGCTCGTGCCGAATTTCCCTCGTGAGGTCTTCCGCTAGATTCAAAGGGGAAGTCAAAAGGAGAAAAGCGTGCCTCCACAGGTGGTACGGGATTTCATGGGAACTCCGTGTTATTTCAATAACATGTCTACGAATTCCATTCCTCACATTTTGTTCGTGCCTCAACTTCCCTATAATTTCCTTTCTTGGGCAATTAATCCCATGACTTTGCGAGTTCCCTCTGTTTTTTGAATAGCTCGGCGTGTCGCTATCCTTTAATCTGCCTCTGGTGACACGTCATACTCTTGTTTCTTCAAATCCTCCTCTATCTTTATCCATTTTCGCGTCCCCTCACAAATTTTAGCAATTGTTTTCTCGATCTCTCCCTTTCAGCCTCATACTAGTACTAGTGACCGTCGTTAATAAAAACCACGGAAAAATTAATTAAAGCTACAACTCAATCAGTTAAAACCTAGCATTCTGTCGAACATTTTCGCATTGTCAAAACAATGATATTCATACGTATCTGACTAAATGCGCTTTAAAACTGAGCGCATAAAACAAAAGTAAGGAATTGTTATGCCGATGAAAGGGTAAAGCTTCTCTCCCAAAAAGGAAACTTAAATCGAACAAGATTGAATTAGGGAGACAACACAGGATATAAACCACAGCAGAGCTTGGCAGAGATTTCAATAAAGAGACAATAGTAATCATGGGGTATAAAATATATTTGCTCTATTGTTACTACCACCACGGGATCACCCCTGCTAGGATATGAAATGTACCTGGCCTGGACGATTCACTGGAGAAGAGGAAAGGAGGAGAGAAATGGAACTCGGGCGTTTTTCCGTGCTTTCACTCTGCCAAAAAATTGCAGAAGCAAAAAGGGTTGACGCCATGGTTCTCCGACCTCTCTACCTCTTTTCATCATTTTAGGTATATCAGTTCACGAAACACTCTTTTCGTCTCCTCAAACGATTCCATATAAAATCCAAAACAGTAATTCACGTAATTGTATACACTTGTATTTGCATAAGAATTTATTAGAAGCAAAATGTCTATCGTTGTTAATGCAATAAAAGCAAAAAATAATTTGCAAGCTCCATAAAATTGGGGTATTTTGGGTCACATCACGCCTTTTGCTCTTAACGTCGCAGGTACATAAATAAAACCGATCTAGCAAGGTACGGCAGGGCAGACTATTTCGTGTGATAAGAAACCCTCAGCTCATTTGCCCTCATTTGTTTAGGGCCACACAGGTTTTTCAATCGTGTTCTCTGCAAATACAGATATTTGTAAGCCGAAATAGTCCTGTAACTGTTCCGCTGATTCTAAACCAGTGTTGTTTATGCATGGGAAGTGCTACACAATTTCAACATTAGATATGGCCGTGCTGAAGTACACGAAGGAAACAGGGAGAGTGATAGAGGCAATAAAAAGGGGATCATGCACTCCATCATTATTATTATGCACATAGATTTAATTGCCAGACGAGATTGAGGGAAGGTACGCGAGAGTAAATACAGAAGACTGAAAGGGCAAGGGAGGCGATGGAGAGAGAATTGGAGAGTTAGAAAGGTCTATTGACGACATTTGTGCACTCACAGATGAAATTGTGTATATGTGTAAACAGAAATATGGGAAATGAGGTACGCACGAGGTAGGCCGAAAGGTGTTAAAAAAAGGTAGTCAGAAAGTAATTACGACGGTTCTTTGTCCGACATATTATACACATACAAATGTCTTCAACCGGAAACAGAGCGGCCTGACGAGGAAAGAGGAGAGAATGTGCATTCAAACGGGACTTTGTGCATATGCTGGGGGTATTACGCGATAAAATGTAATTATGATTGTAATGAGTACCACAGTACACTTACACAAAAGTAGAAATAAAGTTTGTGAGGTGTAAAAATGGGAAAAGGTTGTACTATTTAGTGTTATCAACCTACGGGTTTCCTTTAAATTTACATGTATGATTATTTTTTACGGAGAAAAAAAATGTATGTGAGGAAAGGAGGAATCAGATTGAAGTCATTGATTTGCTGAGAAATTAAAAGATGTATGAGCACTTTTTTTTCTCGTCAGAGTAAATATATTGTAACGAAATAATAAAATTCTAAATTGGAATGAAGTTGTACAGAATGGAATTTAAAAAGCGTGAAAGGATATTTTCATCTCTAGGAGTGCGTTAATGTGTGGCAAAAAAAGGGATTTTGGGTAAAAAGTGTACTTGAGGCCGATTTGGTGGGCAAGGAACTATAAATAAAGGGTGAGGGTGAGGCATTTCTCAAGTCAGTCACAACCTTCACTTCTCTTCTAAAACTAAAACATTTTATTCCTCCCGTCAATTGTTTTCAATTACCAAATATTTTCACAATTTTGGTTCAGTCCGAATTTCAACCGCTTCACCATGATGAAAATTGTGAGTAGTTTTTTATTTCCCCCAAATTTTAATTTTGTGCAACACTTTGTACTCAAATACTGGAAATTTTCCAGAATTCTTTCTATTTACCGTATTCAATCGGTCAAAATTCGGTTTATAATAAAATTACGAAGACTATAATTTAGGAAGTAAAAGGATTTGTTTGAATTGGGTGGTGGGAGTTTTGCAGAAGGTAATTGGTTCTTGTTGTGTTGACAGGTGCTTCTTCTTGCTTTGTCCGCCGTTGCCTACGCCGGCTACGCTCAGCATGGCCACGGCTATGGACACGGACACGGACACGGACATGGAGGCTACGGCCAAGGCTGGAGGCACTACCAGGGTTGGGCCAATGTCAACTCTCATCAGACACCTTACCACTACAACTACGGGGTAAGCCCAGACTTCTCATTTCCACTCACTTTTCTCGTGGCTTGGATCTCATAATGTCATCTTATTATTTCCTGACAGCTCCAAGAGCAAGGCAAGGGTTACAACAAGTGGGTGTGGCAAGGAGCTGACACCAGCCACAAGGGCTACGGTCATGGTCACGGACATGGTGGTCACGGATACCACGGATAATCTCTCAACAACCCTTTCTTCTCGACCGGCTCCTCATTCTCGTCACTACTCGATTTTGGAATCTCAAGGAAGTTATAATTGATTAGAACTTTTATCCTTTGTTTTATTTTTTCCTCTCCCCAAAACAAGACTCCCGCCTGCCCCTCTCTCATTTTGGCGCTTCACCTTCTAATAAGGAAAAACTTCTACAAATTCCCAAATGTTATATACTTTCTCACTTGTTTTCCTACCTTAACCCCTCTTGTTTTTTATACGACTGATCATCAAGCGCCAAAACATTTTTATGGGTACCATTAATACTATATACATAGTTATATATGTTTTAGATTATTATTTTCCATCCAAAACATCAATTGGGGGAGAGTATGTTTAAGGACGCTGCATACTGTAATGTTGGAAGTTTCAACAGCTGTCAATTTTTATAGTACGATATTTCCCCTGTTCAGATATTTTGTAAGGAATTTTATCGCAACCATTTGAGTAATTTTATAAAGACGAAAAAAATATTAAAATAAAACAATATGGCTTTGAGCATTTGAATGAAACAAAACTTTCACATGGAATTTTCTCCTGTCTTTATTTGTAAGCATATACAAATGTATGCAATAAGCAAGTGATCAAACGGCATCAACACTACGGCGCCTCTTGCTTTTCAAAATAAGGTAGTAAGCATTTCAACAATTACAAGTAGCTTCGTGACTTGTGAAAAACTGCAAGTAGTCATAACTTCCAAGAAAAGACAGTACATTATAATACACAGCGGAATCAGGGGATACACTGACTAAATATTTAAAGAGCAACCGCAAATTTCCAACAATGTCTCTAGATGGAGATGTAACTGCGTACAATATTCTCTTTACTAACCTCGTCACCTTTTCTCTATTCCTTTTTCAACGATTAACATTTTTAGCAACAATACCTGGAATTGGTCTTGATTAATTAATATTGTTATTTTCCCCCCAATTTTCTATTAATATAACAACATCTCGCTATAACATCACAATTTTATGTACAGATGGGATGCTATTACAGTGAGAGTCGACTAGAAGACAGTTGTAGTCATTTTGAGGAAAACTTTTAGGAAAATGATTTTGTTTGTATTTTTGAACCTAATTTATTTTTTCATACAAAGATCAAACGACTCATCAAAAGCCACAAGAAATTTTAAATATTTCAGATCATTGTCCTTTCAATGTTGGTTCCAAAAAGAAATTCCAGTAATAATATCTCACGTGCTGACCAAATTGCTTCAAACCACAGTAAGTGAAACATTTGGTCTATGAGTTAATAAAATTATACAAAAAGTCGTTGTCATCATCCGTGCACACTTTTAATAGTTGAATGCTTGAGAAAGTTTATTATATGATCGTTCCGCATTTTAACCCATTAAAACTTTTCCTTCCACATTTGTTAATTCTGCTCTTGCATCTCGTGACCACTTTAATGTACAAGCATGAGTCACTATAAATGTGTTAACGTACATCAGACATTGCCCCAATGCTCTACTGTTCCCACTGCTTCCGCAAGACTAGTGAAGTTTTCACATCTGTAGTTTCTTTTTTCCAGTTGTATGTTTCAGCACCATTATTTATGGATTTTATGTATTTATTTACACTGGCATTGCAGTATGAAGTATACACAGTATGAAGTATATACAAATACAGTCTACAGATTTTGAAGTGGTCGAGATGAATCACAATGTATACCAAGAAAAGCGCAGTAGCAGCCGAATCTCTGGGTGACATCCTTAAGTCTGAACAGAAAAACGTGGCGAAAGGTGAAAGTTGAATGTAAAGGGGCTATCGTGTGGAATGATTTATGTTTTGCCAAAGTCAGCAACGGATGGAACGAATGAGCCTACAGGATCGTAATTTTGTCACAATAAATTCAAAACTTCTTATTAAGGAAAATTGCGAAATAAAATAGGATATGATTTGATTAGTCATCTCTATGATGAGCAATAAAAAGAATAGAATCAAATGACTATGATTCTATTTGTCAGTACAATTTGATAAGGCTATGGAGGAACCAAATTTTTTATTTCGTAGTTGATGAGATGACTGAGGGAGACATGTTTAGAGGTGCATCTAGAAGGCTTCCCTTGCATGGTGTTTGCCCGGGAAAGAAGAGACGGAGAAATGAGAGGATGTCGGAGGAATAGAAATACGCAGAAGGTCCTCATCAGAGTCTCCGCTCGCCTCACGTGGGAGTTGTTACTCTGGAGATGCAACCACAAGCTAATCCAACCTCCGTCAGCTTTTCCTCTCATGTCAACACACCGTCTTTAGCTTGCCCAGAAATATTTTACCCACCCCTTACCCTACTCTGTAGAACTCTGTAGAATATATTCGTTGGAAGCAAATGGAGGTAAATCCAACATTTTGAAAAACAGGGTTTTTTTTTCAAAAAATGCATGTGTTTTTATAGTAATTTCCCTGCAAATCCTCGTTTTTTATTGAAAAATATTGAAAATTAAATTTTGCTGGGAAACATTTTCCGGGCAAATCTAGATGGGAAGAACCACGTTAGAATTTAGTGACTTCACGATTTGTATTTTTTTTTTTTTTTAAATTTGTGCGATTTCTTAGATTCTGGGGATTTCGACGCATTTCCAACACTGTGAGGTGACTACAATGGCCGTCTTGCTGATTTTTTTCACATCGAGTGTAGAAACTAAGTCTCTAAACCAGAAAATGGGAATCTAAAAATTTTCAGAGTTTCGAAAAAACGCAAATGGTTACTAAATTTTAACATGACGTTTCCCATACAGTTTCACTCGAGAAAATTTTCCGAGCAAAATTTAAATATTGCTTACTTTAAAAAATATAGCAAAGCGGGATTTTCGGGGAAATTACTATGGTGGGAATGGAAAGTGGGCAAGGCGCTACATACCATGCTATTACTGGTTGGTTTGATTCTGGAAGATAAGCCTTAGGAAAACTGCTTTTCAGATGCAAAATGAATTTAGTCTAACATTTTGAAATCCTTAAATTCGTCGTAATTTGACAGACATGCGAGATGGATTTTGAAATGCGTGCATACTGACACAATTATACAAGCACTTATTTTAGAAAACAACCTCGTTGACTTTTGAAGTAATATCTAGAAGCAGTTTTTTGCTTCTCCTGTAAATTTCCGCATCAAGCTCAAAAATCCTAAATTTCGAAAAAATCCACGTTTTAATTCTGCATCCAGGAACAAAAAAATGATAGAAGTTTCCTTGGTAAAAATTAAATTACGAAAACATTTCTAGTGGTAATAAAAAAAATTAAATCGATAAGCCAAAAAGCTACTAATTACACCTTGTTCGCTTTCGATTTGCTCAGGGCACGGGAAACCTGCAAATATTTTTTTATGAGAATCTACAAATCCTGAAATTGTAAGGAACATATGCTCGGAATGTTTTCGAAGTAATGCACTGTTTTTTTCGATCTTGATTACCTCGCCAAAACGGAATCCCTTTAAAAATTATGGTATCATCTTTTAACAAAACAACAAATTGCAGGAGGGAATTTGGATTAGGGCTTTTAGGAAATTTTGAAATAATTCAAAGGAACTTTTTTTCAAAAAATGTTGAATTAATTCAAAGGAAATTTATTAATTTTGTGTCGATTAAATTTGAATTAATTCAAAGGAAATTTATTAATTTTGTGTCGATAAAATTTGAATTAATTCAAAGGAAATTTTATTATTTTATTTCACGGAAATTTAAAAAATAATTGTATTGATATTTTTGAACAATAATTACTTTAATTTTTTTGTCGTTAGTTATTCATTTTTGGAGGCAGTCTAAAAGGGTCGATTTTAAAATATTGTTAATTTTCGAACTTGGAAAAAATACGGAAACTTGTTCAATTTTGATCGGTTCCGGATGGAAATGCTTTGATAGATTCAGAATAAAGTTCTGCAAAGAGCATGGTTTTTCCGTTCTGCAGTCTCGGGGACATCCGACTGGTGGGGGTAGATACAATATTTGTGGGAATCCTCTACACTTTTTACCTGCAAAGGCATTCCTATTTAGCAGTTGGCACTCCTATTCAGTATGCAGTAGCTACTCCCACTCGTATTACTATCTAGTGTTGGACGGAATGACACAACAATAGGCACGACATTTGGAATAATCAAAGGCTCATTACATTCCATATACCTTGTTAGTATCTGGACGACGGCTGATGAGCTGAAGAAAGGAATACACCCAGGAAAACAGGGTGGGTGTTTCACAGAAAAAGTAAAAAAAAAACTATTTTAAGTCCAGAGAAATATTACTAGCACTTGAGAAAGTTCTTGTCATCCTTCTCATTGCTCACTGATGTCACTCGGCCTCACACGCAAGCAAAAATGCTGGAATTTACCGCATCTCCAACATGCCTTGTCATCTCTTGCTCAAGTCTGTCCCACCATACTCGCATCCTCTTCAGGCTCAATTTTGCTTTGCAATCATCGTACCGTAACTATACTTATAATTTCCCCAGGATTTAATATGTCTGCATTGTTGTGTACTCATCTTTGACGAACACAAAGAGTTTGCATACAGTTTATGGTCATTGTTAGCAGTCATCTAGTCATTTTTTCCTTTTAGCGAAATCCCCTTTTACGTCTTTTACAACCCTACCGTTTTTCCTGACATAAAACTTAACATTGACTGTACTGAGACAGGAGCAAAATGGCTGGGAGGGAAAACGTGTGTGTATACATACACCTGCAGTGGTTCATGTGTAAAAAGTGTACGCCAGAGAGGTGACTTACACTTTTATAGCCTGAGCACAACAAAGCTTTGGTTAATAATAACAGTAATTAAAGGATAATCGCCTCTTCTACATACAAAGAATATTCGGAAAGAAACACCCATCTATGCGAAAAAGTCTTATCCGACGGTACTAATCCTCAATAAGGCATTCTTCCAAGAAACTCCTCGTAACCCGCCTTTCGTACACCTTCAAAAGTCCACTGAGAACCATAACACCAAATATTTTATCGAAACTAACCTTATCCGTGCTTATTGTCAGCATTTGTAAGTCAAAGCTGTAACTATTACCTTAATGTCATATTTTTCTGGATTGACCCTGCTTGACCAGAAAAGCTGGGGGAAACCTTGTGGCATTTGGAACTAGCTATGGAGGGTGCCTATTATTTACTAAAACTCCTGGGCATTCCAACAGTGTAGTGTTTAGCTTGAATACATTAAACCCTAAGTTTTTATATTCTCATGTGTATAGCACTATAAAGGTGTTACTGAGCAAACTTTTACAGGTTGAGCAGTTTTTGCTGAAGTTCTGTCTTGAATAGAAATTCAAGCTCTTGAATGATCATACAAGAGCTTTCATACGCTGGTCCTCATATGAGTAATTGCTTTTGAGCCGGATGTGCGTAGATATTCCAGGTTGCTATAAATATAAAAATGCGGCCTTGTCTCTCTTTTGTAAAGCAGCAATTAAACGATGGGGCCTTTGTACTTAGGCGGTTGGGAATGATGTGCGCGGAGAGATTGCATTCACTTGTGAATAATTAAGACAACAATTCATGTAGGCGGCTGAATCTTTTGTATAATTCCGACGGAGTGACAACGTGGGGATTTTTGTCTTGGTTGAGACTTGTGTAGGTGGGGCGAAGTGGTATACATGCTTTAAGTTAATCACAGCCATTTCCATCCACATATAGCAGGGATGAAAGAAAATACACGACGATCTTCTCTTATTAATACGTTGCTAATCCCGGAAGGGAAATACTTTTTAATTTGCTAATGCGTTATATTCCATTCTACGAGCTTTTAAATTCCACCTTTTCGTACGCAAGCGTCGGAATCGCTTCCATAAGCGCGTTGCTTACTGTAATTTGTGTAATGCATTGCAAGGAGCATTGTAGCTCATTGTTTGGTACTTGCAATAACATACTCGAGACAAATTATGGAGCTCGGCGTGATATATGCATTTGTAGTGTGGAATCTTCCGACTGAAAATCTATCTGAAAACGGACTGTGTATATACGAATGTATGTATATAGTAACGTACATGGAATGATCATCTCCATGCGGCCCTAATACACAAATAATTACATCCATTCCTCCATAATGCACAAAATCATCAAATTCACAATTCGACCATTTGCAAATTTTTCGTTTAACGCTTTTTTCGGTCTGAAAGATAGATATTCCTTCAGTAATATTTATATTATTTAACAGGTGTTGTCGGTAATTATTTTCAACGTTTTGTTAAATGTTCTTGTGCTCCGAAATTAAGTCTACTGTTACATCTTACGTTGATCCACAGATGGCTGGTCCCAGAGATTTCAAACAAATTTTTATTTAGCAGAAATATGTAAGTGTAAATTGTTGTTTACATGTTCTGAGCAAATCTTGCTATTCCTTTTGTAAAGAAATATTTCAATAAAGCGTTAAATGGGAATTAAACGGCGAATTTGTGGATCCGATCAATCATTGTAGAATAGTATGGAGGAGTGGAGATGATCAGTTTGTGAATTAAAGCCGCGTGGAGATCAAATTTTGTACTCCACCCTCGACATGTGAATATATGTATGTAGCTGTACACTTAGCACTAGCGTGAGAGTAGGGAGCATCCAACCTCAACGGGCTGGCTCAAAACGAAGTTGATCAAGAGATAATTCTGATTAATTTCCCGCTAATAACCTTTCTTTCCTCTTTAGTTTTTTCAGCAAATAATTATTTTAATCTGGATAATTGACTGTTCCTCCTACGTGCATTTCCGCAGCATCCATGTAGCGTTCTCGCTTGGATCAGAATACTCCCAACACTCCTTTTTACTTAAATTGGAGCAGAGTATTTACAACAATGTGTGTACAGAGTAGGTGTGCATCATCACATAAATTCTATAGAGCCAGAAAACTGCGAAAAAACAAAATTATAGTTCTCTCTCACTGTTTTTTTCTCTCAGTTTCACATGAGAAGACAAAAGTATAGAAATTCATCAGATTTGAAAAAGTCTGAAAAACTTGCACACAGGATGCCAACCACATTTAACACCCTAAAAAGTCTGTAGTAGGCACACACTGATGTTAATGAAAAAATTTAATTGGAATTTTTAACTCACAGCTAAAGTAATAGTTGATCTTGTAAATCAAGTTCATCGTCTTTTTCACACAAAAAAATGACCTTGCTTTATAAAATAGTGACGGTGATATAGTGCAATAAAAAAGAAGAGTAAAAAAGAAGAATTGTGAACACAGCAAACCTTGTATTTATTATTTTTCCGCCTATTAACATTCATTTTTGTGCGAACTGCTGTCTAAGCCAGAAATGTGATGGGTTCAATAATATTCAAACAAAGTCATTTTGAGTGCAAAAGTACACCCAATTATATTATACATAAAAATAGCTTGAACAAATGCTAGGCTCAATTTTAACTTTTTAAATTTTATTCTGTTCTCTGTTTAATTTAAAATGCTTTGATTTAATTCTGTACATACAGTAGCCCTGTACACATGCATTTTGAAAAATATTGAGTAGAGATCCAGTAAGAGAAAATTCTAGAGAAATGATTGCTTGTTGTCCCTCCCACTTGAAGATCAATTTCGACGGGATTCATCTGAAAGGAAAGGCATCTGTATGGAAATGTTTATTTATTTTATTTTACAAAATATTTCTCTTCGTCAGCATCCGTGTCCTTCTTCTCCCACGGAAGTGTGCTCAAGTATTTACTGAGCGTGGTTTACGTAAAGTGTAGGGTGAAAGGGTGATCCTGCCACGCCCAGTGCTACGGCAAATCTTAGGAGCAGCACGAAGACTTTGTCGTAACAAACATCTTTCAAGTACTTTGGCCATTGCTTTGTTTTTGTGACAACACGATTCGGGATAACTGAGAGCACTTATCGTCTCTTTCCTTCAGTTACACAACACTTGGAGCTTTTACATAAAGGTAGAAAATGGAATTAGCCGGACATAAACAAGTGGAAGGATGTTGTACAAGATCCAAAGCAAGCACTTGTGGCTTTGCGGATAATGGAAGAGCCCAAAAAAGTGGACAATGGATGCAGCATAATCATGCACTCGCAGAAGGAAAAACAATTGAGTGGCACGCAAAGTACACAACAAAAATTAAATAATCACAAAAAGATTGTTTGGACAGTGGAAAGTGCTCCAGAGAAGGAAATAATAAGAATGCACCAAAGGGTGGGATGTTCAAATAAACAAAGGTTTACCTTATATGCACGTGAAACTAGTCCTTCTGGACGACAGACAATCAGACAGTGAATTCTTTCAAAAATACAGATGCTGCTAGTGACCGATGGAAGGTTTGTTTTCTGAGTACACAGTTTAACACAAAGGTTTGCATGGTCCGTTTGATTTATCTCAGTCATTTAAATTAGTTTTAGTACATCACAGCAAATCTCGGATTTCACTCCTTTATATGTACTTTTCATTTTTTATGTGACGACATTAAAACAATCTTTATAGCATATTCTGCGATTTATCCCAGGTGAGTGCCAATGTCAACATGGCCGGAGGGGAATCAAAGGGCAAAAGTATGTACATACATGGAAGTTGTATGTCCGTGTATGTGGTTCGTTTATAACCACACAGGAATTTCCATTCTCTTTCTGATAATAAACAAACTGCGCCCAAATTCGAGCTGCTTACATCTTCAAGTGAAAATTGTAACGAAACTCTTGTTAATCTTCCCGACCAGCCAGTTTCCCTAAATTCGTAAGCCGTTTTAGCATGAATGTGAAAATTTATTCCTAAACAAATGATTCATTTGGAAATCCAATGGGAAAAGAAAAGAATTGCCGAAGGTTTCTGCGGAGATTTCAAATAGCTGACGCCCCCACGGGCATTATCACACTTACTCAAGCGAAGGAAACGGATCAGCCGTTTTTTATTCCCTTTTTTAAGCACACATGTACCTAACTACTTATATGAAAAGAGTAGTAAATGATATTATTAGTCTTATGTCAGCATCATTCAATTAACAACGGTACGTCCCGGGGGCAACCTCGACGTTTGCAGATAACTGCGGAATGCGTCATAATAAGGAAAATTAAAACTTTGGAGGTTATTATTGGGGTTATTCTCTAATATTCATTTTGACGTGGGATTTTCTGTTTTTTGTTAAGAACCCTTGCGTGGGGAAGTTGCATTCCATTTTTCTGATCTAAAGACGACCAGTTTTCAGAACTGTGTTTTGGATTATTTTTTGTTTAGCTGCCTGCTATGCATCCATGGTTATGTCACCCCCGGATCCACCCACTACACAAGCATTTGGTCGTTCAAGTGATGAGTTTTACCAATTTCATGCGGAATCCTGATAATAGCTTCCGCAGCAAAAGTGCATCAGTCGTAAATTTTAAAAAAAAAGTACAAGGAGATCACGTTTATTGAGTAACTATATGCCATTCTAACCCTTTCATGAACCCCCTGGGGTGTCATGACAAGCAAGTTGCAGTTGAGGTAGGAAGGAAAACCGGTTTTGTGGAGCTTCTAGCCACGATCTGTTATCGTAATGGATTACTGATACTTATTAATCCAGATCCTGCTGTGCATACAAGTACCTCTTGCACTTCAAACCAGAGTGAAAGCTAAAATAGGTCCCTTTTTCTAATCCCAAAAGGCTAAATATGCATGTACGTATTTCCATTACGTGCATATTTCTTGCAAAATTACAAGAAATATGCATATTTACCTATGCACAAAAAATGCGCAAGCATACCGAAGAAAATCCCCAATAAAGTGAATAAACTAAAATAAAAATGGATGATGCAGGATTCCGAGAAGGCAAACTTCTTATTGTTGTTAAATGGTCTTTGTCTTGCACCATGCTCCATGAATATGCCGGCGAATAACTATAAAATTCTGCCAACGTCTGATGTGAATAATTTTTTTACAATTATTAGTGACAACCCGTGTAGTTAGATTAATGGAAAGTGAGATCGTAATATACACAGAAACAAATAACTTATTACTTGTATGCGAAAAAATGACTCAAAAAGATCCTCGTGATAATGTTGTGCTTGATTTATTCCTTGTGTCAGAGCATTTAAAACACTTAAAACATACGCGAGATACATGGTGGACTTTATATTTGTAATTAGGAGCAATTAATACAAACAAGCAGTTTCATAATTCGTTCACTTTTTCTTTGTCAAAACATAGTTTCTTTCAGTCTTGGTCGAGGTCCGTGGTAATCTTATGTCTTGCTACGAGGATAATTACTACCTCTTGGTACGAAAGGATTATGGCTACAAAATAATTCGTGGGTATTTCTTTGGTAACTATTTATAGGCACAAAACAGCCTGTATGTACAGGTACATGTGTCGTGGCGAGGGCTTGCCCCGTATAATGAATAGGGATTACTAACAACATAGGAACTATACATTCAAGGTTCCTTAACGAACAAAGTATATAACAATAAAATACTACCTGTGGGAGATCCGTGAGCAATGTGTATCTAATTGCAGAAAAGTGTACATTTCCAAAAAAACTGGGCACATCTACACATATCGTCTTCATATTAAAAAATAATGGCGTATGAGCTAGAACAGAGATACCAGATCTACAGAGATTCTAGCACACAGAATCATAATTTTAGATGGTAGAAGATGGCTTTATGTGTAACATCTTTTCAAGGAGGACGTTCTCTTGTCGAAATTCTGGAGTCTCAATCGATTGTGATTAGGCGTTCCAGGGGCGACACGGATGCAGGAGCCTAGACAGTTCCGGTATTGACAGAGGAGGATGCAATCTCCGTGAGTGTTCACCGAAGACACCCGCTTCAACCAGTTCCGCTCCAGATTCACACAATTGTCCTTCAAAACGACGTCTGTCTTGGGTTCTGCACAGGACAAATGTTATTTAAATCATTAACACATTTATAGGACAAGCACGCGATTTTCTCCGACAAATTAATGATGAAAACGGAGAAATTGTTTAGAAAATAGGGGTCCAGAAAAGCATCCACATACAGAAATATGCATTTTTTCACATTTTGTACTGGCATAATTTTAAAGTTAAAGATACATATCTACACCAGCCCAAGAGTTTATTTGTGATAACGAAAAAAATTAAATTGAAACAACTTACCACCAAAGTCACTGTAAGCAAAGACAGTGATCCTCAATTGAGGCAATTCTTTCGGGTCCGGAGAAACTTCACTCAACGAATTATTTACTGTCGTCGCCACTTTCTCGGAAGTGCTCGAGATTTCGGGCTGCTTCGTAGAACTCTCAACTAATTCCGATTCTTTCTCGGGCTTCAAATCAATCTCCGTCGAAGTTTCTCCTTTGTTGCCGCCAATACTTTTATCACTTGAATTCCGGTCCATTTTACTTCCAGGAATTCCATCGCCATCCAACATGGCGTCCACTACGGGTTTGCGGTTCTTATTCGGAGCTCCTTTAATGGTTGTGTCGACGGAGGACACGGCATTGCACATCAACCGGTGGTATCCCGAACTGGTGGGGTGACATGAGACTGTCTTCACCACACAAACGACGACCAAAGCCATCGTGAAATACACCACCCACATCACTTTTAACATTTTGCGCTACTGTCAGTGACACCACTTTTATCAATTAGTACTTTTCTAATCTTCTCAAAATGTCTGTAAAACTTCGCAAAAAATCGGATTTTATTACACTAAAAACTGCGTGAGATAAAAAAAATTGAGAGAATTTGATGCGTACACACTCGCTTTATAACTGTAAACAATGGGAGATTGTGGGAGGACCGTATACGTGAAGATTTAAATTACAAGTATTGTTGGAAAATGCTGTTGGAACACATCCACAATGGAATCTGCGGGAATGAAGAAGAAGGGGTGCATCTTTATATAGAAACAGCTTTCTCAATGAGCAATGATGCAAGTTCTTTTGGCGTGTGTAGTGTGAACAAATCCCATTGCATGCAGTGCGCCAAACAATCTACTATCCACCATGCATTGCCCAGGTAAAGTCGTATAGTGCAGGTATGGATATGTATACAGACGAAAGTTAAATATGCTTTCATTTAACCCTTTCACACGTGTATCCCACGTAAATGTGCGATATGAACATATTCCCGAATGAACGTGTGTACACGGCTACCTCTACTGCTATAGGCAGACATTCTGGCAGAAAGAATGACGTCATATTACACATCTGTCCCCTCGTCCGTAAAACAAATGACGTCCGCTCAATTTGTAGGGATGGACGTAAAATCTTCCTAATTAATGAGCATTCTACAATGAATGACAATTCTACAAATACATACGCATGTATGAGGACTATTTTAATTAGTGTTACAGATTACACCTTTTATTTCCATGATAAAAATTTTGTTTTGTGGCGAGGTGTGCCTATTCGGGGAAATGTCAGCATAGTTATAAGTGCATGCTAGGAGAAAAACACATTCATTTCATTCATAAATTCACTAATAAGAAGCTATGTGGTAATTTACACTGATTATAATAGCACTTGCTGGGCTCTGGATTCAAGACATACTTACCCTCTGTTTTTAAGGGCAATCAATGTCAAAAGAGCCTAAAAGGCCTTTTACAGAATCTGTAGCTACATTTCCTTGGAAAAGTTATTTAAAGATAAATCCCACGCTGATTTTTCTGCACCGGAAATAGACGACAACACATGCAGCACGCATTTCAGTTGCTCTGGTTCTGTGTCAGCTGATATAGGAAGGAAGAATGATTAAAATGCTCTATCTTGAATGTCATCCCGTAGTTCTCGCATACTTCCAAGCGCACAAAAATGCATTCTGGAGCTTCTTCTAATTCTAATTACTTTCTCTTGATTTTGTGCAACTGAGACAATTGAGAGCACTAGATCCTTGGCTTGCCTTATTTCATTGCGGGAGGCTCGCAAGTGCTGCCAATAAAAATATTCAGCTTAGTGCCAGAGACAAGTTCCAGTTTAAAAAACTGCGTACTATTTCTTGTGCTGGATCATTACAAAGCGGCACTCGCTTTCAAAATAAAATAGTGTACATATATGTATGTATACATATATGTTATAGATGTTTTGCATACTTATACCTTACATATTTGTATGTGAAAATGCTTAAAAATTATTCTCATGGGAAACCCTCTAGGGCGAAGCATCTCCTTTGCGAATGTATGTATTTCAGCTGTGAAATTCTCATCGTTATTCATTTCTCATCCTTTTCAAAGGACAGTGGGCGTTGCTTGAAATAGCCCTGTACCCTCTAATCTGAGATTCGTTTTTTGCTGTAAACCTGTCTTGATTAGAAAAAGCGATACAGTTTCGATTTGATCAATGCGTTCTAAGTTCCTATGTTTCCTTTCCTAAAGTTGGATATCCTGGTATGATTTCAAATAAAAATTAAATAGAACATTTCAATAGAAATGCACATCATCCTTCATCCCGTGTCCGCATTTGATCTAACTTGAGCTGATAGGAACGTCAGTCATTTATATGAGTGTCCATGGATTATTGTTAGCGTTCCAAATTGTTTCTCAGATATATTAGTCGCTGTGAAATCCAACACTCTCGTGCAGTTCATCAATGGATCAAATCATTCCAGGGAAGCCTCGACTAAAGCAGTAGCTTGGGCAGGGGGGAATGCGTATACTCAACCAGAATGAGCTGAAGTGTTATGGGACGTACTTTACATTTTAATACCAGCAGCACATTCCTCTTCGATCATCCTCCGAAAGTCCATGCGGACGATGAATATTTTTGGTAGCAACCCACACCTGCTGTCCATGATATACATACACTCGTGCTATAATGCATGCCCATGCATAATGTTCTTTTTATTCATAATACAAAAGTTTACATATCAGATTTTACTCTCAAGGATTGTAAGTACATGTGATAACACAGAAATATCGTTGAAATGATGAATGGGGAAGTACGGAGATGATGTGGCTATAAAAAAGTGAAATAAATAAAAACAATTTCTAAAACTTTGATGCTAAATATAGGCACATGCTTTGAGGTGGAAACTAATTGTGTGGAGCTCAAGTGGCGTGGAATTAGTGCTAGTCATGACTTTCATGCAGCGAAAGTGGCTTCTGATGTCATTACCGGCCTTTGTTCCATGTAGAGTCATTACAAACCCCATTAATACCATGAAGTTTGAGGCAAATCACTCCCTTATTTCATTTTTTTACGGAGGTACAATTTGACAGGTTGAAATGACGACGATATTTTATTATACATCTTACTAATTGCTACACGGATATTTTTTGTCATTAAGAGCCACTTGAAACAGATTTTATAGGCTGGTATTCAACGCCCGCAAATATTTCTTTCAATAGGTTTTCTTGCAGGTAAATATATGTATGTTTGCACATACTAACAACAAGGGATATATGTATCCCTTGTTGGATATCAACTAGATACATATATATATACATATCTACTTGATTGTACCACCTTGTTTTAATTTGTAAAATGAACTTTAGCATCAGATCTGCTATGCATTAGCCGCGTCCATTCCGTGTATTCCAAGGTTTTAGTCACGACCTCACGACTCGTGCAGCGGTGTATTTTTCATTCCTGAAATAATTAGAATCAAAATGACTACCGTGGTGGCTCAACAATGTATAATTTGTCATGCGTTCAATTTCTGGGTAGCTACACATTCCTGCCAATATTGTGGAAGATGGTACAAAGAAGCACCTTAGAGGTTGGATCATTAATAATAATGTTCTGAAGTGCTTCAAAAAGAGCGCTTTATTATCGCACAATCCGATCAGCCGTCATTGTCACGTCGTATGGATTTGTCACCAGGCTTGTTTATGATATGTTATATGTTTAACTAGCTCTCGTGATGTGAATAATAAAAGCAGATTATTCCAGTCCCCGACCATTGGAATCAAACAAGTCACAGTGTGGAGTTTTTTATTCCAAGTAGTTCCCAATTGCGTAATTGTTATTTACGTCTATCCCGTTTACGGTGGCTTCCTATGTCTGGAACAGCTTCCTTCCGATAATATTACTATCATATTAAATGCCTCTTGCGTTAGATGCAAGAGCACGTGTAAAATGTGTTGATGATGCTATCACCTCCATAGCTGCATTCAGTAATATTACATTAGTAAGCCCAGTTATAGTGAAAAATGATATGAAGGTAAACAATCCGAAACTTGAAACACATGCGACAATGGATTGAAAAATCCACCCACCAAATCATCCACTTGGCTGCATTAATTGAGATTTAACGATGCTGCATTAGCATTTTTAGCTTGTTAGCGTCAGTGTAAATAATGATGTGCATTCAATTTCACTTGTAGATGAGAGATTCATTTCAAAAAGTACTGCCAATATCTGCGTGAGTGATTCACAATGACATCATCTTGGTTCTCGGGCGTAAAAATTTTTTTTTTTATTATTATACTGTATGACCATTTAAAACGCACCACGTTTAAACCACTGTGTACTTGCGTGTAGTAAATGTAGAAAGGCGAGCAGAAAGCTACGACTGGAGGCGTTCGGAATTGCTATTGCTCAATTTTCTATGCAAAAAATGGTGCAATCTATACATATTTGCACCAAAAATTTCCCATGTTATCTTATGGGGAAATGATTTTTCGTCTCATACAAACAACCATATACTTCCATAAACGACATAACGACCCAACGATGTCATGAACAACAAAATATTTGGCAACACTACCCGATTCTATGGGAAATCCAGCGAGTTAGGCCGGCCACGGCCACACTTCCGGCATTGTGAAAATACACGGAGCTTTAGGAGTCAAGGAATAAACAGGTGTATGTATGTATATAACATTATTAGTATAACCTTATTACCCCAACATATAGTCACAACTCACATCTGAAATTTTTATTGACGGAGTGACTCCTCTGATCGATGTTGTGCAATTGCAAACTGTATGTTTGTATCTACCGATTTGCTCTTGAATAACAAATAAAATGAGATATTGTTGTTGAATATTGTATTCTTTTTGAATGGCAATACATTTTTGAATGGCTACACATTCGGCGGATGTTTGGAGGCTAAAAATCTTTCCCCATGCCATAAAACAACATGGGCAACTTTGAGCGCGTTTCAATACATTTGGCTTGCACCGTTTTAGGGACTGAAAATTAAGCAATACATATATCATCGTTTAAATATCAAAGTTGACCAAGTTCGTTTTATCTTAAATGCAAACCTGACTAACGGAGTCTTTGTGACGGAATTCGTAAGGTAAAAGTTGACCAAGTGACACCAATGCTATCAAACGGCGCGCCTTATCTTATCTATAGATAAGATAAGGCGC